>CM055355.1:1016308-1061682 GCA_029228515.1 Populus alba x Populus x berolinensis | reverse complement strand
GCCCGGTTGCCGAAATTTCATTGCCTTTGAATTTCGGGTGATCCCTCTTGAGCATGTCTTTCTGCTACTTGTTCTACATCACACTTCCTTCCGCAAACAGCGAAATGCTTTGACTCGTGAGTTTCGCGCCGTCCGACTTCGATCACCGGTTGCCGAAATTCAGTTGCCTTTGAATTTCGGTGATCCCTCTTGAGCATGTATGCTTCTGCTACTTTGTTCTACATCACACTTCCTTCCGCAAACAGGCGAAACGCTTTGACTCGGTGACTGTTCGCGCATTCCGACTTCGATGCCCCCGGTTGCCGAAATTCAGTTGCCGTTTGAATTTCGGGTGATCCCTCTTGAGCATGTATGCTTCTGCTACTTGTTCTACACATCACACTTCCTTCCGCAAAGGCGAAACCCTTTGACTCGTGAGTTTCGCGTCATTCCGACTTCGATGCCCCATTGCCGAAATTCAGTTGCCTTTAATTTCGGGTGATCCCTCTTGAGCATGTATGCTTCTGCTACTTGTTCTACATCACACTTCCTTCCGCAAACTCGAAACGCTTTGACTCGGTGAGTTTCGCGGCATTCCGACTTCGATGCCCGGTTGCCGAAATTCAGTTGCCTTTGAATTTCGGGTGATCCCTCTTGAGCATGTATGCTTCTGCTACTTTTCTACATCACACTTCCTTCTGCAAACATCGTAACGCTTTGACTCGTGAGTTTCGCGGCATTCCGACTTCGATGCCCCGGTTGCCCGAAATTCATTGCCTTTGAATTTCGGGTGATCCCTCTTGAGCATGTATGCTTCTGCTACTTGTTCAACATCACACTTCCTTCCGCAAAGCGAAACGCTTTGACTCGTGAGTTTCGCGGCATTCCGACTTCGATGCCCCGGTTGCCGAAATTCAGTTGCCTTTGAATTTCGGTGATCCCTCTTGAGCATGTAAGCTTCTGCTACTTGTTCTACATCACACTTCCTTCCTCAAACAGCGAAACGCTTTGACTCGGTGATTTTCGCGCATTTCCGACTTCGATGCCCCGGTTGCCGAAATTCAGTTGCCTTTGAATTTCGGGTGATCCCTCTTGAGCATGTATGCTTCTTCTACTTGTTCTACATCACACTCCTTCCGCAAACAGCGAAACGCTTTGACTCGTGAGTTTCGCGGCCATTCCGACTTCGATGCCCGGTTGCCGAAATTCAGTTGCCTTTGAATTTCGGGTGATCCCTCTTGAGCATGTATGCTTCTGCTACTTGTTCTACACCACACACTTCCTTCCGCAAACGCGTAACGCTTTGACTCGGTGAGTTTCGCGGCATTCCGACTTCGATGCCCCGGTTGCCGAAATTCAGTTGCCTTTGAATTTCGGGTGATCCCTCTTGAGCATGTATGCTTCTGCTACTTTGTTCTACATCACACTTCCTTCCGCAAAGGAATAACGCTTTGACTCGGTGAGTTTCGCGGCATTCCGACTTCGATGCCCCAGTTGCCGAAATTCAGTTGCCTTTGAACTTCGGGTGATCCGTCTTGAGCATGTATGCTTCGGCTACTTGTTCGACATCACACTTCCTTCCCCAAAAAGCGAAACGCTTTCACTCGGTGAGTTTCGCGGCATTCCGACTTCGATGCCCCGGTTGCCAAAATTCAGTTGCCTTTGAATTTCGGGTGATCCGTCTTGAGCATGTATGCTTCTGCTACTTCTTCTACATCACACTTCCTTCCGCAAACGGCGAAACACTTGGACTCGGTGAGTTTCGCGGCATTCCGACTTCGATGCCCCGGTTGCCGAAATTCAGTTGCCTTTGAATTTCGGGTGATCCCTCTTGAGCATGTATGCTTCTGCTACTTGTTCTACATCACACTTCCTTCCGCAAACAGAGTAACGCTTCGACTCGGTGAGTTTCGCGGCATTTCGACTTCGATTCCCCGGTTGCCGAAATTCAGTTGCCTTTTAATTTCTAGTCATCCCTCTTGAGCATGGATGCTTCTACTAGTTGTTCTACATCACGTTTCCTTCCGCAAACTGTGAAACGCTTTGACTCCGTGAGTTTCGCGGCATTCCGACTTCGATGCCCCGGTTGCCGAAATTTAGTTGCCTTTTAATTTTGGGTGATCCCTCTTGAGCATGTATGCCTCTGCTACTTGTTCTACATCACACTTCTTCCGCAAATGGCCAAACGCTTTGACTCGGTGAGTTTCGCGCATTCCGACTTCGATGCCCGGTTGCCGAAATTCAGTTGCCTTTGATTTCGGGTGATCCCTCTTGAGCATGTATGCTTCTGCTACTTGTTCTACATCACACACTACCTTCCGCAAAGGGCGAAACGCTTTGACTCGGGTTTCGCGGCATTCCCGACTTCGATGCCCGGTTGCCGAAATTCAGTTGCCTTTGAATTTCGGGTGATCCCTCTTGAGCATGTATGCTTCTGCTACTTGTCTTCTACATCACACTTCCTTCCGCAAACACCGAAACGCTTTGACTCGATGAGTTTTCGCGGCATTCCGACTTCGATGCCCCGGTTGCCGAAATTCATTGCCTTTGAATTTCGGGTGATCCCTCTTGAGCATGTATGCTTCTGCTACTTGTTCTACATCACACTTCTTCCGCAAAGGCGTAACGCTTTGACTGGATGAGTTTCGCGCATTCCGCCTTCGATGCCCCGGTTGCCGAAATTCAGTTGCCTTTGAATTTCGGGTGATCCCTCTTGAGCATGTATGCTTCTGCTACTTGTTCTACACCACTCTTCCTTCCGCAAAGGGCGTAACGCTTTGACTCGATGAGTTTCGCGGCATTCCGACTTCGATGCCCCGGTTGCCGAAATTCAGTTGCCTTTGAATTTCGGGTGATCCCTCTTGAGCATGTATGCTTCTGCTACTTGTTCTACACCACACTTCCTTCCGCAAAGGGCGTAACGCTTTGACTGGATGAGTTTCGCGGCATTCCGACTTCGATGCCCCGGTTGCCGAAATTCAGTTGCCTTTGAATTTCGGGTGATCCCTCTTGAGCATGTATGCTTCTGCTACTTGTTCTACACCACACTTCCTTCCGCAAAGGACGGAACGCTTTGACTGGATGAGTTTCGCGGCATTCCGACTTCGGTGCCCCGGTTGCCGAAATTCAGTTGCCTTTGAATTTCGGGTGATCCCTCTTGAGCATGTATGCTTCTGCTACTTGTTCTACACCACACTTCCTTCCGCAAAGGGCGTAACGCTTTGACTCGATGAGTTTCGCGGCATTCCGACTTCGATGCCCCGGTTGCCGAAATTCAGTTGCCTTTGAATTTCGGGTGATCCCTCTTGAGCATGTATGCTTCTGCTACTTGTTCTACACCACACTTCCTTCCGTAAAGGGCGTAACGCTTTGACTCGCTGAGTTTCGCGGCATTCCGACTTCGATGCCCCGGTTGCCGAAATTCAGTTGCCTTTGAATTTCGGGTGATCCCTCTTGAGCATGTATGCTTCTGCTACTTGTTCTACACCACACTTCCTCCCGCAAACGCGAAACGCTTTGACTGGATGAGTTTCGCGGCATTCCGACTTCGATGCCCCGGTTGCCGAAATTCAGTTGCCTTTGAATTTCGGGTGATCCCTCTTGAGCATGTATGCTTCTTCTACTTGTTCTACACCACACTTCCTTCCGCAAAGGCGAAACGCTTTGACTCGGTGAGTTTCGCGGCATTCCGACTTCGATGCCCCGGTTGCCGAAATTCAGTTGCCTTTGAATTTCGGGTGATCCCTCTTGAGCATGTATGCTTCTGCTACTTGTTCTACATCACACTTCCTTCCGCAAAGGGCGAAACGCTTTGACTGGTGAGTTTCGCGGCATTCCGACTTCGATGCCCCGGTTGCCGAAATTCAGTTGCCTTTGAATTTCGGGTGATCCCTCTTGAGCATGTATGCTTCTGCTACTTGTTCTACATCACACTTCCTTCCGCAAACAGCGAAACGCTTTGACTCGGATGAGTTTCGCGGCATTCCGACTTCGATGCCCCGTTGCCGAAATTCAGTTGCCTTTGAATTTCGGGTGATCCCTCTTGAGCATGTATGCTTCTGCTACTTGTTCTACACCACACTTCCTTCCGCAAAGGCGAAACGCTTTGACTGGATGAGTTTCGCGGCATTCCGACTTCGATGCCCCGGTTGCCGAAATTCAGTTGCCTTTGAATTTCGGGTGATCCCTCTTGAGCATGTATGCTTCTGCTACTTGTTTCTACATCACACTTCCTTCCGCAAAGGCGTAACGCTTTGACTGGTGAGTTTCACGGCATTCCGACTTCGATACCCCGGTTGCCGAAATTCAGTTGCCTTTGAATTTCGGGTGATCCCTCTTGAGCATGTATGCTTCTGCTACTTGTTCTACACACACTTCCTTCCGCAAAGGCGTAACGCTTTGACTGGATGAGTTTCGCGGCATTCCGACTTCGATGCCCCGTTGCCGAAATTCAGTTGCCTTTGAATTTCGGGTGATCCCTCTTGAGCATGTATGCTTCTGCTACTTGTTCTACATCACACTTCCTTCCGCAAAGTGCGTAACGCTTTGACTTGATGAGTTTCGCGGCATTCCGACTTCGATGCCCCGAGTTGCCGAAATTTCAGTTGCCTTTGAATTTCGGGTGATCCCTCTTGAGCATGTATGCTTCTGCTACTTGTTCTACATCACACTTCCTTCCGCAAAGGCGTAACGCTTTGACTGGATGAGTTTCGCGGCATTCCGACTTCGATGCCCCGGTTGCCGAAATTCAGTTGCCTTTGAATTTCGGGTGATCCCTCTTGAGCATGTATGCTATCTGCTACTTGTTCTACATCACACTTCCTTCCGCAAAGGTCGAAACGCTTTGACTGGTTAGTTTCGCGGCATTCCGACTTCGATGCCCCGGTTGCCGAAATTCAGTTTGCCTTTGAATTTCGGGTGATCCCTCTTGAGCATGTATGCTTCTGCTACTTGTTCTACATCACACTTCCTTCCGCAAAGGGCGAAACGCTTTGACTGATGAGTTTCGCGGCATTCCGACTAAATTCGATGCCCCGGTTGGCCGAAAATTCAGTTGCCTTTGAATTTCGGGTGATCCCTCTTGAGCATGTATGCTTCTTCTACTTGTTCTACATCACACTTCTTCCGCAAACAGCGTAACGCTTTGACTCGGATGAGTTTCCGCGGCATTCCGACTTCGATGCCCCGGTTGCCGAAATTCAGTTGCCTTTGAATTTCGGGTGATCCCTCTTGAGCATGTATGCTTCTTCTACTTGTTCTACAGCACACTTCCTTCCACAAAGGGCGTAACGCTTTGACTGGATGAGTTTCGCGGCATTCCGACTTCGATGCCCCGGTTGCCGAAATTCAGTTGCCTTTGAATTTCTGGTGATCCCTCTTGAGCATGTATGCTTCTGCTACTTGTTCTACACCACACTTCCTTCCCGCAAAGGGCGTAACGCTTTGACTGGTGAGTTTCGCGGCATTCCGACTTCGATGCCCCGGTTGCCGAAATTCAGTTGCCGTTGAATTTCGGGTGATCCCTCTTGAGCATGTATGCTTCTGCTAACTTGTTCTACATCACACTTCCTTCCGCAAAGGGCGGAACTCTTTGACTGGATGAGTTTCGCGGCATTCCGACTTCGATGCCCCGGTTGCCGAAATTCAGTTGCCTTTGAATTTCGGGTGATCCCTCTTGAGCATGTATGCTTCTGCTACTTGTTCTACATCACACTTCCTTCCGCAAAGGGTGTAACGCTTTGACTCGGTGAGTTTCGCGGCATTCCGACTTCGATGCCCCGGTTGCCGAAATTCAGTTGCCTTTGAATTTCGGGTGATCCCTCTTGAGCATGTATGCTTCTGCTACTTGTTCTACACCACACTTCCTTCCGCAAACTCTAAACGCTTTGACTCGGTGAGTTTTCGCGGCATTCCGACTTCGATGCCCCGGTTGCCGAAATTCAGTTGCCTTTGAATTTCGGGTGATCCCTCTTGAGCATGTATGCTTCTGCTACTTGTTCTACATCACACTTTCATCCGCAAATGGCGATACGCTTTGACTGGTGAGTTTCGCGGCATTCCGACTTCGATGCCCCGGTTGCCGAAATTCAGTTGCCATTTTGAATTTCGAGGTGATCCCTCTTGAGCAATGTATGCATCTTCTGCTACTTAGTTCTACATCACCCTATCCTTCCCGCAAAAGGGCGGAACGCTTTGACTCGATGAGTTTTCGCGGCATTTCTGACTTCGGAATGCCCCGGTTGCCGAAATTCCAGTTGCCTTTGAATTAATCGGGTGATCCCTCTTGTAGCCATGTAATGCTTCTGCTACTTGTTTCCCTACATCACACTTCCTATCCGCAAACGGCGGTAACCTTTTGACCTCGGATGAGTTTCGCCGGCATTCCGACTTCGATGCCCCCGGATTTGCCGGAAATCAGTTGCCTTTGAATTTCGGGTAATCCCTCGTTGGAGCATGTATGCTTCTGCTACTTGTTCTAACAGACACTTCCTTCCGAAAATGGCGAAAACGCATTGACTCCGTTGAGTTTCGCGGCATACCGACTTCCGATGCCCCGGTTGCTGAAATTCAGTTGCCTTTTAGAATTTCGGGTGAAACCTCTTGAGCAATATGCATCTGCTACTTGTATCTACAGCTCACTTAAGATCAAAAAGAATGCTTCCTTCAGCCAATGCGAAACGCTTTGACATGTCGTGAGTTTCCGCAGGCATTTCCGACATCGATGCCCCCGGTTGCCGAAATTCATTATGCCTTTGATTTTCGGGTGATCCCTCTTGAGCATAAGTATGCTTCTGCTACTTCTTTCTACAATCACACAATCCTTCCGCAAAGGGCGGAACGCTTTGACTCGGTTAGTTTCACGGCCTTCCGACTACGATTCCCCGGTTGCCGAAATTCAGTTGCCTTTGAGTTTCGGGTGATCCCTCTTTAGAATGTATGCTTCAGCTACTTATTCTACATCACAGACTACAACCCGTCAAAAGGTGAAGACGCTTTGACTCGGTGAGTTTCGCGGCATTCCGACTTCGATGCCCCGGTTGCCGAAATTCAGTTGCCTTTGAATTTGGTGTGATCCCTCTTGAGCATGTATGCTTCTGCTACTTGTTCTACACCACACTTCCTTCCGCAAATGGCGAAACGCTTTGACTCGGTGAGTTTCGCGGCATTCCGACTGTCGATGCCCCGGTTGCTGATATTTCAGTTGTCCATGAAGTTCGGGTGATCCCTCTTGAGCATGTATGCTTCTGCAACTTGACTCCAGCTCACTTCCATCAGCAAATTGGCGAAACGCTTTGACTCGGTGAGTATCGTCTGCAATTCCGACATCGATGCCCCCGGTTGCCGAAATTCAGTTGCCTTTGAATTTCGGGAGATCCCTCTTGATCATGTAAGCTTCTGCTACATGTTCTACATCACACTTCTTCCGCAAACGGCGAAACGCTTTGACTCGGTGAGTTTCGCGGCATTCCGACTTCGATGCCCCGGTTGCCGAAATTCAGTTGCCTTTGAATTTCGGGTGATCCCTCTTGAGCATGTATGCTTCTGCTACTTGTTCTACATCACACTTCCTTCCGCAAACGGCGAAACGCTTTGACTCGGTGAGTTTCGCGGCATTCCGACTTCGATGCCCCGGTTGCCGAAATTCAGTTGCCTTTGAATTTCGGGTGATCCCTCTTGAGCATGTATGCTTCTGCTACTTGTTCTACATCACACTTCCTTCCGCAAAGGCGAAACGCTTTGACTCGGTGAGTTTCGCGGCATTCCGACTTCGATGCCCCGGTTGCCGAAATTCAGTTGCCTTTGAATTTCGGGTGATCCCTCTTGAGCATGTATGCTTCTGCTACTTGTTCTACATCACACTTCCTTCCGCAAAGGGCGAAACGCTTTGACTCGGTGAGTTTCGCGGCATTCCGACTTCGATGCCCCGGTTGCCGAAATTCAGTTGCCTTTGAATTTCGGGTGATCCCTCTTGAGCATGTATGCTTCTGCTACTTGTTCTACATCACACTTCCTTCCGCAAACGGCGAAACGCTTTGACTCGGTGAGTTTCGCGGCATTCCGACTTCGATGCCCCGGTTGCCGAAATTCAGTTGCCTTTGAATTTCGGGTGATCCCTCTTGAGCATGTATGCTTCTGCTACTTGTTCTACATCACACTTCCTTCCGCAAACGGCGAAACGCTTTGACTGGTGAGTTTCGCGGCATTCCGACTTCGATGCCCCGGTTGCCGAAATTCAGTTGCCTTTGAATTTCGGGTGATCCCTCTTGAGCATGTATGCTTCTGCTACTTGTTCTACATCACACTTCCTTCCGCAAACGGCGAAACGCTTTGACTCGGTGAGTTTCGCGGCATTCCGACTTCGATGCCCCGGTTGCCGAAATTCAGTTGCCTTTGAATTTCGGGTGATCCCTCTTGAGCATGTATGCTTCTGCTACTTGTTCTACATCACACTTCCTTCCGCAAAGGGCGAAACGCTTTGACTGGTGAGTTTCGCGGCATTCCGACTTCGATGCCCCGGTTGCCGAAATTCAGTTGCCTTTGAATTTCGGGTGATCCCTCTTGAGCATGTATGCTTCTGCTACTTGTTCTACATCACACTTCCTTCCGCAAACGGCGAAACGCTTTGACTCGGTGAGTTTCGCGGCATTCCGACTTCGATGCCCCGGTTGCCGAAATTCAGTTGCCTTTGAATTTCGGGTGATCCCTCTTGAGCATGTATGCTTCTGCTACTTGTTCTACATCACACTTCCTTCCGCAAAGGGCGAAACGCTTTGACTCGGTGAGTTTCGCGGCATTCCGACTTCGATGCCCCGGTTGCCGAAATTCAGTTGCCTTTGAATTTCGGGTGATCCCTCTTGAGCATGTATGCTTCTGCTACTTGTTCTACATCACACTTCCTTCCGCAAAGGCGAAACGCTTTGACTCGGTGAGTTTCGCGGCATTCCGACTTCGATGCCCCGGTTGCCGAAATTCAGTTGCCTTTGAATTTCGGGTGATCCCTCTTGAGCATGTATGCTTCTGCTACTTGTTCTACATCACACTTCCTTCCGCAAAGGGCGAAACGCTTTGACTGGTGAGTTTCGCGGCATTCCGACTTCGATGCCCCGGTTGCCGAAATTCAGTTGCCTTTGAATTTCGGGTGATCCCTCTTGAGCATGTATGCTTCTGCTACTTGTTCTACATCACACTTCCTTCCGCAAACGGCGAAACGCTTTGACTCGGTGAGTTTCGCGGCATTCCGACTTCGATGCCCCGGTTGCCGAAATTCAGTTGCCTTTGAATTTCGGGTGATCCCTCTTGAGCATGTATGCTTCTGCTACTTGTTCTACATCACACTTCCTTCCGCAAACGGCGAAACGCTTTGACTCGGTGAGTTTCGCGGCATTCCGACTTCGATGCCCCGGTTGCCGAAATTCAGTTGCCTTTGAATTTCGGGTGATCCCTCTTGAGCATGTATGCTTCTGCTACTTGTTCTACATCACACTTCCTTCCGCAAAGGGCGAAACGCTTTGACTCGGTGAGTTTCGCGGCATTCCGACTTCGATGCCCCGGTTGCCGAAATTCAGTTGCCTTTGAATTTCGGGTGATCCCTCTTGAGCATGTATGCTTCTGCTACTTGTTCTACATCACACTTCCTTCCGCAAAGGCGAAACGCTTTGACTGGTGAGTTTCGCGGCATTCCGACTTCGATGCCCCGGTTGCCGAAATTCAGTTGCCTTTGAATTTCGGGTGATCCCTCTTGAGCATGTATGCTTCTGCTACTTGTTCTACATCACACTTCCTTCCGCAAACGGCGAAACGCTTTGACTCGGTGAGTTTCGCGGCATTCCGACTTCGATGCCCCGGTTGCCGAAATTCAGTTGCCTTTGAATTTCGGGTGATCCCTCTTGAGCATGTATGCTTCTGCTACTTGTTCTACATCACACTTCCTTCCGCAAACGGCGAAACGCTTTGACTCGGTGAGTTTCGCGGCATTCCGACTTCGATGCCCCGGTTGCCGAAATTCAGTTGCCTTTGAATTTCGGGTGATCCCTCTTGAGCATGTATGCTTCTGCTACTTGTTCTACATCACACTTCCTTCCGCAAAGGGCGAAACGCTTTGACTCGGTGAGTTTCGCGGCATTCCGACTTCGATGCCCCGGTTGCCGAAATTCAGTTGCCTTTGAATTTCGGGTGATCCCTCTTGAGCATGTATGCTTCTGCTACTTGTTCTACATCACACTTCCTTCCGCAAACGGCGAAACGCTTTGACTCGGTGAGTTTCGCGGCATTCCGACTTCGATGCCCCGGTTGCCGAAATTCAGTTGCCTTTGAATTTCGGGTGATCCCTCTTGAGCATGTATGCTTCTGCTACTTGTTCTACATCACACTTCCTTCCGCAAAGGGCGAAACGCTTTGACTCGGTGAGTTTCGCGGCATTCCGACTTCGATGCCCCGGTTGCCGAAATTCAGTTGCCTTTGAATTTCGGGTGATCCCTCTTGAGCATGTATGCTTCTGCTACTTGTTCTACATCACACTTCCTTCCGCAAAGGCGAAACGCTTTGACTCGGTGAGTTTCGCGGCATTCCGACTTCGATGCCCCGGTTGCCGAAATTCAGTTGCCTTTGAATTTCGGGTGATCCCTCTTGAGCATGTATGCTTCTGCTACTTGTTCTACATCACACTTCCTTCCGCAAAGGGCGAAACGCTTTGACTCGGTGAGTTTCGCGGCATTCCGACTTCGATGCCCCGGTTGCCGAAATTCAGTTGCCTTTGAATTTCGGGTGATCCCTCTTGAGCATGTATGCTTCTGCTACTTGTTCTACATCACACTTCCTTCCGCAAAGGGCGAAACGCTTTGACTCGGTGAGTTTCGCGGCATTCCGACTTCGATGCCCCGGTTGCCGAAATTCAGTTGCCTTTGAATTTCGGGTGATCCCTCTTGAGCATGTATGCTTCTGCTACTTGTTCTACATCACACTTCCTTCCGCAAAGGGCGAAACGCTTTGACTCGGTGAGTTTCGCGGCATTCCGACTTCGATGCCCCGGTTGCCGAAATTCAGTTGCCTTTGAATTTCGGGTGATCCCTCTTGAGCATGTATGCTTCTGCTACTTGTTCTACATCACACTTCCTTCCGCAAAGGCGAAACGCTTTGACTCGGTGAGTTTCGCGGCATTCCGACTTCGATGCCCCGGTTGCCGAAATTCAGTTGCCTTTGAATTTCGGGTGATCCCTCTTGAGCATGTATGCTTCTGCTACTTGTTCTACATCACACTTCCTTCCGCAAAGGGCGAAACGCTTTGACTCGGTGAGTTTCGCGGCATTCCGACTTCGATGCCCCGGTTGCCGAAATTCAGTTGCCTTTGAATTTCGGGTGATCCCTCTTGAGCATGTATGCTTCTGCTACTTGTTCTACATCACACTTCTTCCGCAAACGGCGAAACGCTTTGACTCGGTGAGTTTCGCGGCATTCCGACTTCGATGCCCCGGTTGCCGAAATTCAGTTGCCTTTGAATTTCGGGTGATCCCTCTTGAGCATGTATGCTTCTGCTACTTGTTCTACATCACACTTCCTTCCGCAAAGGGCGAAACGCTTTGACTCGGTGAGTTTCGCGGCATTCCGACTTCGATGCCCCGGTTGCCGAAATTCAGTTGCCTTTGAATTTCGGGTGATCCCTCTTGAGCATGTATGCTTCTGCTACTTGTTCTACATCACACTTCTTCCGCAAACGGCGAAACGCTTTGACTCGGTGAGTTTCGCGGCATTCCGACTTCGATGCCCCGGTTGCCGAAATTCAGTTGCCTTTGAATTTCGGGTGATCCCTCTTGAGCATGTATGCTTCTGCTACTTGTTCTACATCACACTTCCTTCCGCAAAGGCGAAACGCTTTGACTCGGTGAGTTTCGCGGCATTCCGACTTCGATGCCCCGGTTGCCGAAATTCAGTTGCCTTTGAATTTCGGGTGATCCCTCTTGAGCATGTATGCTTCTGCTACTTGTTCTACATCACACTTCCTTCCGCAAAGGGCGAAACGCTTTGACTCGGTGAGTTTCGCGGCATTCCGACTTCGATGCCCCGGTTGCCGAAATTCAGTTGCCTTTGAATTTCGGGTGATCCCTCTTGAGCATGTATGCTTCTGCTACTTGTTCTACATCACACTTCTTCCGCAAAGGGCGAAACGCTTTGACTCGGTGAGTTTCGCGGCATTCCGACTTCGATGCCCCGGTTGCCGAAATTCAGTTGCCTTTGAATTTCGGGTGATCCCTCTTGAGCATGTATGCTTCTGCTACTTGTTCTACATCACACTTCCTTCCGCAAACGGCGAAACGCTTTGACTCGGTGAGTTTCGCGGCATTCCGACTTCGATGCCCCGGTTGCCGAAATTCAGTTGCCTTTGAATTTCGGGTGATCCCTCTTGAGCATGTATGCTTCTGCTACTTGTTCTACATCACACTTCCTTCCGCAAACGGCGAAACGCTTTGACTCGGTGAGTTTCGCGGCATTCCGACTTCGATGCCCCGGTTGCCGAAATTCAGTTGCCTTTGAATTTCGGGTGATCCCTCTTGAGCATGTATGCTTCTGCTACTTGTTCTACATCACACTTCCTTCCGCAAAGGCGAAACGCTTTGACTCGGTGAGTTTCGCGGCATTCCGACTTCGATGCCCCGGTTGCCGAAATTCAGTTGCCTTTGAATTTCGGGTGATCCCTCTTGAGCATGTATGCTTCTGCTACTTGTTCTACATCACACTTCCTTCCGCAAACGGCGAAACGCTTTGACTGGTGAGTTTCGCGGCATTCCGACTTCGATGCCCCGGTTGCCGAAATTCAGTTGCCTTTGAATTTCGGGTGATCCCTCTTGAGCATGTATGCTTCTGCTACTTGTTCTACATCACACTTCCTTCCGCAAACGGCGAAACGCTTTGACTCGGTGAGTTTCGCGGCATTCCGACTTCGATGCCCCGGTTGCCGAAATTCAGTTGCCTTTGAATTTCGGGTGATCCCTCTTGAGCATGTATGCTTCTGCTACTTGTTCTACATCACACTTCCTTCCGCAAACGGCGAAACGCTTTGACTCGGTGAGTTTCGCGGCATTCCGACTTCGATGCCCCGGTTGCCGAAATTCAGTTGCCTTTGAATTTCGGGTGATCCCTCTTGAGCATGTATGCTTCTGCTACTTGTTCTACATCACACTTCCTTCCGCAAACGGCGAAACGCTTTGACTCGGTGAGTTTCGCGGCATTCCGACTTCGATGCCCCGGTTGCCGAAATTCAGTTGCCTTTGAATTTCGGGTGATCCCTCTTGAGCATGTATGCTTCTGCTACTTGTTCTACATCACACTTCCTTCCGCAAACGGCGAAACGCTTTGACTCGGTGAGTTTCGCGGCATTCCGACTTCGATGCCCCGGTTGCCGAAATTCAGTTGCCTTTGAATTTCGGGTGATCCCTCTTGAGCATGTATGCTTCTGCTACTTGTTCTACATCACACTTCCTTCCGCAAACGGCGAAACGCTTTGACTCGGTGAGTTTCGCGGCATTCCGACTTCGATGCCCCGGTTGCCGAAATTCAGTTGCCTTTGAATTTCGGGTGATCCCTCTTGAGCATGTATGCTTCTGCTACTTGTTCTACATCACACTTCCTTCCGCAAACGGCGAAACGCTTTGACTCGGTGAGTTTCGCGGCATTCCGACTTCGATGCCCCGGTTGCCGAAATTCAGTTGCCTTTGAATTTCGGGTGATCCCTCTTGAGCATGTATGCTTCTGCTACTTGTTCTACATCACACTTCTTCCGCAAAGGGCGAAACGCTTTGACTCGGTGAGTTTCGCGGCATTCCGACTTCGATGCCCCGGTTGCCGAAATTCAGTTGCCTTTGAATTTCGGGTGATCCCTCTTGAGCATGTATGCTTCTGCTACTTGTTCTACATCACACTTCCTTCCGCAAACGGCGAAACGCTTTGACTCGGTGAGTTTCGCGGCATTCCGACTTCGATGCCCCGGTTGCCGAAATTCAGTTGCCTTTGAATTTCGGGTGATCCCTCTTGAGCATGTATGCTTCTGCTACTTGTTCTACATCACACTTCCTTCCGCAAACGGCGAAACGCTTTGACTCGGTGAGTTTCGCGGCATTCCGACTTCGATGCCCCGGTTGCCGAAATTCAGTTGCCTTTGAATTTCGGGTGATCCCTCTTGAGCATGTATGCTTCTGCTACTTGTTCTACATCACACTTCCTTCCGCAAACGGCGAAACGCTTTGACTCGGTGAGTTTCGCGGCATTCCGACTTCGATGCCCCGGTTGCCGAAATTCAGTTGCCTTTGAATTTCGGGTGATCCCTCTTGAGCATGTATGCTTCTGCTACTTGTTCTACATCACACTTCCTTCCGCAAAGGCGAAACGCTTTGACTCGGTGAGTTTCGCGGCATTCCGACTTCGATGCCCCGGTTGCCGAAATTCAGTTGCCTTTGAATTTCGGGTGATCCCTCTTGAGCATGTATGCTTCTGCTACTTGTTCTACATCACACTTCCTTCCGCAAAGGGCGAAACGCTTTGACTCGGTGAGTTTCGCGGCATTCCGACTTCGATGCCCCGGTTGCCGAAATTCAGTTGCCTTTGAATTTCGGGTGATCCCTCTTGAGCATGTATGCTTCTGCTACTTGTTCTACATCACACTTCCTTCCGCAAACGGCGAAACGCTTTGACTCGGTGAGTTTCGCGGCATTCCGACTTCGATGCCCCGGTTGCCGAAATTCAGTTGCCTTTGAATTTCGGGTGATCCCTCTTGAGCATGTATGCTTCTGCTACTTGTTCTACATCACACTTCCTTCCGCAAACGGCGAAACGCTTTGACTCGGTGAGTTTCGCGGCATTCCGACTTCGATGCCCCGGTTGCCGAAATTCAGTTGCCTTTGAATTTCGGGTGATCCCTCTTGAGCATGTATGCTTCTGCTACTTGTTCTACATCACACTTCCTTCCGCAAACGGCGAAACGCTTTGACTCGGTGAGTTTCGCGGCATTCCGACTTCGATGCCCCGGTTGCCGAAATTCAGTTGCCTTTGAATTTCGGGTGATCCCTCTTGAGCATGTATGCTTCTGCTACTTGTTCTACATCACACTTCCTTCCGCAAAGGCGAAACGCTTTGACTCGGTGAGTTTCGCGGCATTCCGACTTCGATGCCCCGGTTGCCGAAATTCAGTTGCCTTTGAATTTCGGGTGATCCCTCTTGAGCATGTATGCTTCTGCTACTTGTTCTACATCACACTTCCTTCCGCAAAGGGCGAAACGCTTTGACTCGGTGAGTTTCGCGGCATTCCGACTTCGATGCCCCGGTTGCCGAAATTCAGTTGCCTTTGAATTTCGGGTGATCCCTCTTGAGCATGTATGCTTCTGCTACTTGTTCTACATCACACTTCCTTCCGCAAACGGCGAAACGCTTTGACTCGGTGAGTTTCGCGGCATTCCGACTTCGATGCCCCGGTTGCCGAAATTCAGTTGCCTTTGAATTTCGGGTGATCCCTCTTGAGCATGTATGCTTCTGCTACTTGTTCTACATCACACTTCCTTCCGCAAACGGCGAAACGCTTTGACTCGGTGAGTTTCGCGGCATTCCGACTTCGATGCCCCGGTTGCCGAAATTCAGTTGCCTTTGAATTTCGGGTGATCCCTCTTGAGCATGTATGCTTCTGCTACTTGTTCTACATCACACTTCCTTCCGCAAAGGCGAAACGCTTTGACTCGGTGAGTTTCGCGGCATTCCGACTTCGATGCCCCGGTTGCCGAAATTCAGTTGCCTTTGAATTTCGGGTGATCCCTCTTGAGCATGTATGCTTCTGCTACTTGTTCTACATCACACTTCCTTCCGCAAACGGCGAAACGCTTTGACTCGGTGAGTTTCGCGGCATTCCGACTTCGATGCCCCGGTTGCCGAAATTCAGTTGCCTTTGAATTTCGGGTGATCCCTCTTGAGCATGTATGCTTCTGCTACTTGTTCTACATCACACTTCCTTCCGCAAACGGCGAAACGCTTTGACTCGGTGAGTTTCGCGGCATTCCGACTTCGATGCCCCGGTTGCCGAAATTCAGTTGCCTTTGAATTTCGGGTGATCCCTCTTGAGCATGTATGCTTCTGCTACTTGTTCTACATCACACTTCCTTCCGCAAACGGCGAAACGCTTTGACTCGGTGAGTTTCGCGGCATTCCGACTTCGATGCCCCGGTTGCCGAAATTCAGTTGCCTTTGAATTTCGGGTGATCCCTCTTGAGCATGTATGCTTCTGCTACTTGTTCTACATCACACTTCCTTCCGCAAACGGCGAAACGCTTTGACTCGGTGAGTTTCGCGGCATTCCGACTTCGATGCCCCGGTTGCCGAAATTCAGTTGCCTTTGAATTTCGGGTGATCCCTCTTGAGCATGTATGCTTCTGCTACTTGTTCTACATCACACTTCCTTCCGCAAACGGCGAAACGCTTTGACTCGGTGAGTTTCGCGGCATTCCGACTTCGATGCCCCGGTTGCCGAAATTCAGTTGCCTTTGAATTTCGGGTGATCCCTCTTGAGCATGTATGCTTCTGCTACTTGTTCTACATCACACTTCCTTCCGCAAACGGCGAAACGCTTTGACTCGGTGAGTTTCGCGGCATTCCGACTTCGATGCCCCGGTTGCCGAAATTCAGTTGCCTTTGAATTTCGGGTGATCCCTCTTGAGCATGTATGCTTCTGCTACTTGTTCTACATCACACTTCCTTCCGCAAAGGGCGAAACGCTTTGACTCGGTGAGTTTCGCGGCATTCCGACTTCGATGCCCCGGTTGCCGAAATTCAGTTGCCTTTGAATTTCGGGTGATCCCTCTTGAGCATGTATGCTTCTGCTACTTGTTCTACATCACACTTCCTTCCGCAAAGGCGAAACGCTTTGACTCGGTGAGTTTCGCGGCATTCCGACTTCGATGCCCCGGTTGCCGAAATTCAGTTGCCTTTGAATTTCGGGTGATCCCTCTTGAGCATGTATGCTTCTGCTACTTGTTCTACATCACACTTCCTTCCGCAAACGGCGAAACGCTTTGACTCGGTGAGTTTCGCGGCATTCCGACTTCGATGCCCCGGTTGCCGAAATTCAGTTGCCTTTGAATTTCGGGTGATCCCTCTTGAGCATGTATGCTTCTGCTACTTGTTCTACATCACACTTCCTTCCGCAAACGGCGAAACGCTTTGACTCGGTGAGTTTCGCGGCATTCCGACTTCGATGCCCCGGTTGCCGAAATTCAGTTGCCTTTGAATTTCGGGTGATCCCTCTTGAGCATGTATGCTTCTGCTACTTGTTCTACATCACACTTCTTCCGCAAAGGGCGAAACGCTTTGACTATGTGAGTTTCGCGGCATTCCGACTTCGATGCCCCGGTTGCCGAAATTCAGTTGCCTTTGAATTTCGGGTGATCCCTCTTGAGCATGTATGCTTCTGCTACTTGTTCTACATCACACGTCTTCCGCAAACGGCGAAACGCTTTGACTCGGTGAGTTTCGCGGCATTCCGACTTCGATGCCCTGGTTGCCGAAATTCAGTTGCCTTTGAATTTCGGGTGATCCCTCTTGAGCATGTATGCTTCTTCTACTTGTTCTACATCACACTTCCTTCCGCAAACAACGAAACGCTTTGACTCGATGAGTTTCGCGGCATTCCGACTTCGATGCCCTGGTTGCCGAAATTCAGTTGCCTTTGAATTTCGGGTGATCCCTCTTGAGCATGTATGCTTCTGCTACTTGTTCTACATCACACTTCCTTCCGCAAAGGCGAAACGCTTTGACTCGGTGAGTTTCGCGGCATTCCGACTTCGATGCCCCGGTTGCCGAAATTCAGTTGCCTTTGAATTTCGGGTGATCCCTCTTGAGCATGTATGCTTCTGCTACTTGTTCTACATCACACTTCCTTCCGCAAACGGCGAAACGCTTTGACTCGGTGAGTTTCGCGGCATTCCGACTTCGATGCCCCGGTTGCCGAAATTCAGTTGCCTTTGAATTTCGGGTGATCCCTCTTGAGCATGTATGCTTCTGCTACTTGTTCTACATCACACTTCCTTCCGCAAAGGCGAAACGCTTTGACTCGGTGAGTTTCGCGGCATTCCGACTTCGATGCCCCGGTTGCCGAAATTCAGTTGCCTTTGAATTTCGGGTGATCCCTCTTGAGCATGTATGCTTCTGCTACTTGTTCTACATCACACTTCCTTCCGCAAACGGCGAAACGCTTTGACTCGGTGAGTTTCGCGGCATTCCGACTTCGATGCCCCGGTTGCCGAAATTCAGTTGCCTTTGAATTTCGGGTGATCCCTCTTGAGCATGTATGCTTCTGCTACTTGTTCTACATCACACTTCCTTCCGCAAACGGCGAAACGCTTTGACTCGGTGAGTTTCGCGGCATTCCGACTTCGATGCCCCGGTTGCCGAAATTCAGTTGCCTTTGAATTTCGGGTGATCCCTCTTGAGCATGTATGCTTCTGCTACTTGTTCTACATCACACTTCCTTCCGCAAACGGCGAAACGCTTTGACTCGGTGAGTTTCGCGGCATTCCGACTTCGATGCCCCGGTTGCCGAAATTCAGTTGCCTTTGAATTTCGGGTGATCCCTCTTGAGCATGTATGCTTCTGCTACTTGTTCTACATCACACTTCCTTCCGCAAACGGCGAAACGCTTTGACTCGGTGAGTTTCGCGGCATTCCGACTTCGATGCCCCGGTTGCCGAAATTCAGTTGCCTTTGAATTTCGGGTGATCCCTCTTGAGCATGTATGCTTCTGCTACTTGTTCTACATCACACTTCCTTCCGCAAACGGCGAAACGCTTTGACTCGGTGAGTTTCGCGGCATTCCGACTTCGATGCCCCGGTTGCCGAAATTCAGTTGCCTTTGAATTTCGGGTGATCCCTCTTGAGCATGTATGCTTCTGCTACTTGTTCTACATCACACTTCCTTCCGCAAACGGCGAAACGCTTTGACTCGGTGAGTTTCGCGGCATTCCGACTTCGATGCCCCGGTTGCCGAAATTCAGTTGCCTTTGAATTTCGGGTGATCCCTCTTGAGCATGTATGCTTCTGCTACTTGTTCTACATCACACTTCTTCCGCAAACGGCGAAACGCTTTGACTCGGTGAGTTTCGCGGCATTCCGACTTCGATGCCCCGGTTGCCGAAATTCAGTTGCCTTTGAATTTCGGGTGATCCCTCTTGAGCATGTATGCTTCTGCTACTTGTTCTACATCACACTTCCTTCCGCAAACGGCGAAACGCTTTGACTCGGTGAGTTTCGCGGCATTCCGACTTCGATGCCCCGGTTGCCGAAATTCAGTTGCCTTTGAATTTCGGGTGATCCCTCTTGAGCATGTATGCTTCTGCTACTTGTTCTACATCACACTTCCTTCCGCAAAGGCGAAACGCTTTGACTCGGTGAGTTTCGCGGCATTCCGACTTCGATGCCCCGGTTGCCGAAATTCAGTTGCCTTTGAATTTCGGGTGATCCCTCTTGAGCATGTATGCTTCTGCTACTTGTTCTACATCACACTTCCTTCCGCAAACGGCGAAACGCTTTGACTCGGTGAGTTTCGCGGCATTCCGACTTCGATGCCCCGGTTGCCGAAATTCAGTTGCCTTTGAATTTCGGGTGATCCCTCTTGAGCATGTATGCTTCTGCTACTTGTTCTACATCACACTTCCTTCCGCAAACGGCGAAACGCTTTGACTCGGTGAGTTTCGCGGCATTCCGACTTCGATGCCCCGGTTGCCGAAATTCAGTTGCCTTTGAATTTCGGGTGATCCCTCTTGAGCATGTATGCTTCTGCTACTTGTTCTACATCACACTTCCTTCCGCAAACGGCGAAACGCTTTGACTCGGTGAGTTTCGCGGCATTCCGACTTCGATGCCCCGGTTGCCGAAATTCAGTTGCCTTTGAATTTCGGGTGATCCCTCTTGAGCATGTATGCTTCTGCTACTTGTTCTACATCACACTTCCTTCCGCAAACGGCGAAACGCTTTGACTCGGTGAGTTTCGCGGCATTCCGACTTCGATGCCCCGGTTGCCGAAATTCAGTTGCCTTTGAATTTCGGGTGATCCCTCTTGAGCATGTATGCTTCTGCTACTTGTTCTACATCACACTTCTTCCGCAAACGGCGAAACGCTTTGACTCGGTGAGTTTCGCGGCATTCCGACTTCGATGCCCCGGTTGCCGAAATTCAGTTGCCTTTGAATTTCGGGTGATCCCTCTTGAGCATGTATGCTTCTGCTACTTGTTCTACATCACACTTCCTTCCGCAAACGGCGAAACGCTTTGACTCGGTGAGTTTCGCGGCATTCCGACTTCGATGCCCCGGTTGCCGAAATTCAGTTGCCTTTGAATTTCGGGTGATCCCTCTTGAGCATGTATGCTTCTGCTACTTGTTCTACATCACACTTCCTTCCGCAAACGGCGAAACGCTTTGACTCGGTGAGTTTCGCGGCATTCCGACTTCGATGCCCCGGTTGCCGAAATTCAGTTGCCTTTGAATTTCGGGTGATCCCTCTTGAGCATGTATGCTTCTGCTACTTGTTCTACATCACACTTCCTTCCGCAAACGGCGAAACGCTTTGACTCGGTGAGTTTCGCGGCATTCCGACTTCGATGCCCCGGTTGCCGAAATTCAGTTGCCTTTGAATTTCGGGTGATCCCTCTTGAGCATGTATGCTTCTGCTACTTGTTCTACATCACACTTCCTTCCGCAAACGGCGAAACGCTTTGACTCGGTGAGTTTCGCGGCATTCCGACTTCGATGCCCCGGTTGCCGAAATTCAGTTGCCTTTGAATTTCGGGTGATCCCTCTTGAGCATGTATGCTTCTGCTACTTGTTCTACATCACACTTCCTTCCGCAAACGGCGAAACGCTTTGACTCGGTGAGTTTCGCGGCATTCCGACTTCGATGCCCCGGTTGCCGAAATTCAGTTGCCTTTGAATTTCGGGTGATCCCTCTTGAGCATGTATGCTTCTGCTACTTGTTCTACATCACACTTCCTTCCGCAAACGGCGAAACGCTTTGACTCGGTGAGTTTCGCGGCATTCCGACTTCGATGCCCCGGTTGCCGAAATTCAGTTGCCTTTGAATTTCGGGTGATCCCTCTTGAGCATGTATGCTTCTGCTACTTGTTCTACATCACACTTCCTTCCGCAAAGGCGAAACGCTTTGACTCGGTGAGTTTCGCGGCATTCCGACTTCGATGCCCCGGTTGCCGAAATTCAGTTGCCTTTGAATTTCGGGTGATCCCTCTTGAGCATGTATGCTTCTGCTACTTGTTCTACATCACACTTCCTTCCGCAAACGGCGAAACGCTTTGACTCGGTGAGTTTCGCGGCATTCCGACTTCGATGCCCCGGTTGCCGAAATTCAGTTGCCTTTGAATTTCGGGTGATCCCTCTTGAGCATGTATGCTTCTGCTACTTGTTCTACATCACACTTCTTCCGCAAACGGCGAAACGCTTTGACTCGGTGAGTTTCGCGGCATTCCGACTTCGATGCCCCGGTTGCCGAAATTCAGTTGCCTTTGAATTTCGGGTGATCCCTCTTGAGCATGTATGCTTCTGCTACTTGTTCTACATCACACTTCCTTCCGCAAACGGCGAAACGCTTTGACTCGGTGAGTTTCGCGGCATTCCGACTTCGATGCCCCGGTTGCCGAAATTCAGTTGCCTTTGAATTTCGGGTGATCCCTCTTGAGCATGTATGCTTCTGCTACTTGTTCTACATCACACTTCCTTCCGCAAACGGCGAAACGCTTTGACTCGGTGAGTTTCGCGGCATTCCGACTTCGATGCCCCGGTTGCCGAAATTCAGTTGCCTTTGAATTTCGGGTGATCCCTCTTGAGCATGTATGCTTCTGCTACTTGTTCTACATCACACTTCCTTCCGCAAACGGCGAAACGCTTTGACTCGGTGAGTTTCGCGGCATTCCGACTTCGATGCCCCGGTTGCCGAAATTCAGTTGCCTTTGAATTTCGGGTGATCCCTCTTGAGCATGTATGCTTCTGCTACTTGTTCTACATCACACTTCCTTCCGCAAACGGCGAAACGCTTTGACTCGGTGAGTTTCGCGGCATTCCGACTTCGATGCCCCGGTTGCCGAAATTCAGTTGCCTTTGAATTTCGGGTGATCCCTCTTGAGCATGTATGCTTCTGCTACTTGTTCTACATCACACTTCCTTCCGCAAACGGCGAAACGCTTTGACTCGGTGAGTTTCGCGGCATTCCGACTTCGATGCCCCGGTTGCCGAAATTCAGTTGCCTTTGAATTTCGGGTGATCCCTCTTGAGCATGTATGCTTCTGCTACTTGTTCTACATCACACTTCCTTCCGCAAACGGCGAAACGCTTTGACTCGGTGAGTTTCGCGGCATTCCGACTTCGATGCCCCGGTTGCCGAAATTCAGTTGCCTTTGAATTTCGGGTGATCCCTCTTGAGCATGTATGCTTCTGCTACTTGTTCTACATCACACTTCCTTCCGCAAACGGCGAAACGCTTTGACTCGGTGAGTTTCGCGGCATTCCGACTTCGATGCCCCGGTTGCCGAAATTCAGTTGCCTTTGAATTTCGGGTGATCCCTCTTGAGCATGTATGCTTCTGCTACTTGTTCTACATCACACTTCCTTCCGCAAACGGCGAAACGCTTTGACTCGGTGAGTTTCGCGGCATTCCGACTTCGATGCCCCGGTTGCCGAAATTCAGTTGCCTTTGAATTTCGGGTGATCCCTCTTGAGCATGTATGCTTCTGCTACTTGTTCTACATCACACTTCCTTCCGCAAACGGCGAAACGCTTTGACTCGGTGAGTTTCGCGGCATTCCGACTTCGATGCCCCGGTTGCCGAAATTCAGTTGCCTTTGAATTTCGGGTGATCCCTCTTGAGCATGTATGCTTCTGCTACTTGTTCTACATCACACTTCCTTCCGCAAACGGCGAAACGCTTTGACTCGGTGAGTTTCGCGGCATTCCGACTTCGATGCCCCGGTTGCCGAAATTCAGTTGCCTTTGAATTTCGGGTGATCCCTCTTGAGCATGTATGCTTCTGCTACTTGTTCTACATCACACTTCCTTCCGCAAACGGCGAAACGCTTTGACTCGGTGAGTTTCGCGGCATTCCGACTTCGATGCCCCGGTTGCCGAAATTCAGTTGCCTTTGAATTTCGGGTGATCCCTCTTGAGCATGTATGCTTCTGCTACTTGTTCTACATCACACTTCCTTCCGCAAACGGCGAAACGCTTTGACTCGGTGAGTTTCGCGGCATTCCGACTTCGATGCCCCGGTTGCCGAAATTCAGTTGCCTTTGAATTTCGGGTGATCCCTCTTGAGCATGTATGCTTCTGCTACTTGTTCTACATCACACTTCCTTCCGCAAACGGCGAAACGCTTTGACTCGGTGAGTTTCGCGGCATTCCGACTTCGATGCCCCGGTTGCCGAAATTCAGTTGCCTTTGAATTTCGGGTGATCCCTCTTGAGCATGTATGCTTCTGCTACTTGTTCTACATCACACTTCCTTCCGCAAAGGCGAAACGCTTTGACTCGGTGAGTTTCGCGGCATTCCGACTTCGATGCCCCGGTTGCCGAAATTCAGTTGCCTTTGAATTTCGGGTGATCCCTCTTGAGCATGTATGCTTCTGCTACTTGTTCTACATCACACTTCCTTCCGCAAACGGCGAAACGCTTTGACTCGGTGAGTTTCGCGGCATTCCGACTTCGATGCCCCGGTTGCCGAAATTCAGTTGCCTTTGAATTTCGGGTGATCCCTCTTGAGCATGTATGCTTCTGCTACTTGTTCTACATCACACTTCCTTCCGCAAACGGCGAAACGCTTTGACTCGGTGAGTTTCGCGGCATTCCGACTTCGATGCCCCGGTTGCCGAAATTCAGTTGCCTTTGAATTTCGGGTGATCCCTCTTGAGCATGTATGCTTCTGCTACTTGTTCTACATCACACTTCCTTCCGCAAACGGCGAAACGCTTTGACTCGGTGAGTTTCGCGGCATTCCGACTTCGATGCCCCGGTTGCCGAAATTCAGTTGCCTTTGAATTTCGGGTGATCCCTCTTGAGCATGTATGCTTCTGCTACTTGTTCTACATCACACTTCTTCCGCAAACGGCGAAACGCTTTGACTCGGTGAGTTTCGCGGCATTCCGACTTCGATGCCCCGGTTGCCGAAATTCAGTTGCCTTTGAATTTCGGGTGATCCCTCTTGAGCATGTATGCTTCTGCTACTTGTTCTACATCACACTTCCTTCCGCAAACGGCGAAACGCTTTGACTCGGTGAGTTTCGCGGCATTCCGACTTCGATGCCCCGGTTGCCGAAATTCAGTTGCCTTTGAATTTCGGGTGATCCCTCTTGAGCATGTATGCTTCTGCTACTTGTTCTACATCACACTTCCTTCCGCAAACGGCGAAACGCTTTGACTCGGTGAGTTTCGCGGCATTCCGACTTCGATGCCCCGGTTGCCGAAATTCAGTTGCCTTTGAATTTCGGGTGATCCCTCTTGAGCATGTATGCTTCTGCTACTTGTTCTACATCACACTTCCTTCCGCAAAGGCGAAACGCTTTGACTCGGTGAGTTTCGCGGCATTCCGACTTCGATGCCCCGGTTGCCGAAATTCAGTTGCCTTTGAATTTCGGGTGATCCCTCTTGAGCATGTATGCTTCTGCTACTTGTTCTACATCACACTTCCTTCCGCAAACGGCGAAACGCTTTGACTCGGTGAGTTTCGCGGCATTCCGACTTCGATGCCCCGGTTGCCGAAATTCAGTTGCCTTTGAATTTCGGGTGATCCCTCTTGAGCATGTATGCTTCTGCTACTTGTTCTACATCACACTTCTTCCGCAAACGGCGAAACGCTTTGACTCGGTGAGTTTCGCGGCATTCCGACTTCGATGCCCCGGTTGCCGAAATTCAGTTGCCTTTGAATTTCGGGTGATCCCTCTTGAGCATGTATGCTTCTGCTACTTGTTCTACATCACACTTCCTTCCGCAAACGGCGAAACGCTTTGACTCGGTGAGTTTCGCGGCATTCCGACTTCGATGCCCCGGTTGCCGAAATTCAGTTGCCTTTGAATTTCGGGTGATCCCTCTTGAGCATGTATGCTTCTGCTACTTGTTCTACATCACACTTCTTCCGCAAACGGCGAAACGCTTTGACTCGGTGAGTTTCGCGGCATTCCGACTTCGATGCCCCGGTTGCCGAAATTCAGTTGCCTTTGAATTTCGGGTGATCCCTCTTGAGCATGTATGCTTCTGCTACTTGTTCTACATCACACTTCCTTCCGCAAACGGCGAAACGCTTTGACTCGGTGAGTTTCGCGGCATTCCGACTTCGATGCCCCGGTTGCCGAAATTCAGTTGCCTTTGAATTTCGGGTGATCCCTCTTGAGCATGTATGCTTCTGCTACTTGTTCTACATCACACTTCCTTCCGCAAACGGCGAAACGCTTTGACTCGGTGAGTTTCGCGGCATTCCGACTTCGATGCCCCGGTTGCCGAAATTCAGTTGCCTTTGAATTTCGGGTGATCCCTCTTGAGCATGTATGCTTCTGCTACTTGTTCTACATCACACTTCCTTCCGCAAACGGCGAAACGCTTTGACTCGGTGAGTTTCGCGGCATTCCGACTTCGATGCCCCGGTTGCCGAAATTCAGTTGCCTTTGAATTTCGGGTGATCCCTCTTGAGCATGTATGCTTCTGCTACTTGTTCTACATCACACTTCCTTCCGCAAACGGCGAAACGCTTTGACTCGGTGAGTTTCGCGGCATTCCGACTTCGATGCCCCGGTTGCCGAAATTCAGTTGCCTTTGAATTTCGGGTGATCCCTCTTGAGCATGTATGCTTCTGCTACTTGTTCTACATCACACTTCCTTCCGCAAACGGCGAAACGCTTTGACTCGGTGAGTTTCGCGGCATTCCGACTTCGATGCCCCGGTTGCCGAAATTCAGTTGCCTTTGAATTTCGGGTGATCCCTCTTGAGCATGTATGCTTCTGCTACTTGTTCTACATCACACTTCCTTCCGCAAACGGCGAAACGCTTTGACTCGGTGAGTTTCGCGGCATTCCGACTTCGATGCCCCGGTTGCCGAAATTCAGTTGCCTTTGAATTTCGGGTGATCCCTCTTGAGCATGTATGCTTCTGCTACTTGTTCTACATCACACTTCCTTCCGCAAACGGCGAAACGCTTTGACTCGGTGAGTTTCGCGGCATTCCGACTTCGATGCCCCGGTTGCCGAAATTCAGTTGCCTTTGAATTTCGGGTGATCCCTCTTGAGCATGTATGCTTCTGCTACTTGTTCTACATCACACTTCCTTCCGCAAACGGCGAAACGCTTTGACTCGGTGAGTTTCGCGGCATTCCGACTTCGATGCCCCGGTTGCCGAAATTCAGTTGCCTTTGAATTTCGGGTGATCCCTCTTGAGCATGTATGCTTCTGCTACTTGTTCTACATCACACTTCCTTCCGCAAACGGCGAAACGCTTTGACTCGGTGAGTTTCGCGGCATTCCGACTTCGATGCCCCGGTTGCCGAAATTCAGTTGCCTTTGAATTTCGGGTGATCCCTCTTGAGCATGTATGCTTCTGCTACTTGTTCTACATCACACTTCCTTCCGCAAACGGCGAAACGCTTTGACTCGGTGAGTTTCGCGGCATTCCGACTTCGATGCCCCGGTTGCCGAAATTCAGTTGCCTTTGAATTTCGGGTGATCCCTCTTGAGCATGTATGCTTCTGCTACTTGTTCTACATCACACTTCCTTCCGCAAACGGCGAAACGCTTTGACTCGGTGAGTTTCGCGGCATTCCGACTTCGATGCCCCGGTTGCCGAAATTCAGTTGCCTTTGAATTTCGGGTGATCCCTCTTGAGCATGTATGCTTCTGCTACTTGTTCTACATCACACTTCTTCCGCAAACGGCGAAACGCTTTGACTCGGTGAGTTTCGCGGCATTCCGACTTCGATGCCCCGGTTGCCGAAATTCAGTTGCCTTTGAATTTCGGGTGATCCCTCTTGAGCATGTATGCTTCTGCTACTTGTTCTACATCACACTTCCTTCCGCAAACGGCGAAACGCTTTGACTCGGTGAGTTTCGCGGCATTCCGACTTCGATGCCCCGGTTGCCGAAATTCAGTTGCCTTTGAATTTCGGGTGATCCCTCTTGAGCATGTATGCTTCTGCTACTTGTTCTACATCACACTTCTTCCGCAAACGGCGAAACGCTTTGACTCGGTGAGTTTCGCGGCATTCCGACTTCGATGCCCCGGTTGCCGAAATTCAGTTGCCTTTGAATTTCGGGTGATCCCTCTTGAGCATGTATGCTTCTGCTACTTGTTCTACATCACACTTCTTCCGCAAACGGCGAAACGCTTTGACTCGGTGAGTTTCGCGGCATTCCGACTTCGATGCCCCGGTTGCCGAAATTCAGTTGCCTTTGAATTTCGGGTGATCCCTCTTGAGCATGTATGCTTCTGCTACTTGTTCTACATCACACTTCTTCCGCAAACGGCGAAACGCTTTGACTCGGTGAGTTTCGCGGCATTCCGACTTCGATGCCCCGGTTGCCGAAATTCAGTTGCCTTTGAATTTCGGGTGATCCCTCTTGAGCATGTATGCTTCTGCTACTTGTTCTACATCACACTTCCTTCCGCAAACGGCGAAACGCTTTGACTCGGTGAGTTTCGCGGCATTCCGACTTCGATGCCCCGGTTGCCGAAATTCAGTTGCCTTTGAATTTCGGGTGATCCCTCTTGAGCATGTATGCTTCTGCTACTTGTTCTACATCACACTTCCTTCCGCAAACGGCGAAACGCTTTGACTCGGTGAGTTTCGCGGCATTCCGACTTCGATGCCCCGGTTGCCGAAATTCAGTTGCCTTTGAATTTCGGGTGATCCCTCTTGAGCATGTATGCTTCTGCTACTTGTTCTACATCACACTTCCTTCCGCAAACGGCGAAACGCTTTGACTCGGTGAGTTTCGCGGCATTCCGACTTCGATGCCCCGGTTGCCGAAATTCAGTTGCCTTTGAATTTCGGGTGATCCCTCTTGAGCATGTATGCTTCTGCTACTTGTTCTACATCACACTTCTTCCGCAAACGGCGAAACGCTTTGACTCGGTGAGTTTCGCGGCATTCCGACTTCGATGCCCCGGTTGCCGAAATTCAGTTGCCTTTGAATTTCGGGTGATCCCTCTTGAGCATGTATGCTTCTGCTACTTGTTCTACATCACACTTCCTTCCGCAAACGGCGAAACGCTTTGACTCGGTGAGTTTCGCGGCATTCCGACTTCGATGCCCCGGTTGCCGAAATTCAGTTGCCTTTGAATTTCGGGTGATCCCTCTTGAGCATGTATGCTTCTGCTACTTGTTCTACATCACACTTCCTTCCGCAAACGGCGAAACGCTTTGACTCGGTGAGTTTCGCGGCATTCCGACTTCGATGCCCCGGTTGCCGAAATTCAGTTGCCTTTGAATTTCGGGTGATCCCTCTTGAGCATGTATGCTTCTGCTACTTGTTCTACATCACACTTCTTCCGCAAACGGCGAAACGCTTTGACTCGGTGAGTTTCGCGGCATTCCGACTTCGATGCCCCGGTTGCCGAAATTCAGTTGCCTTTGAATTTCGGGTGATCCCTCTTGAGCATGTATGCTTCTGCTACTTGTTCTACATCACACTTCCTTCCGCAAACGGCGAAACGCTTTGACTCGGTGAGTTTCGCGGCATTCCGACTTCGATGCCCCGGTTGCCGAAATTCAGTTGCCTTTGAATTTCGGGTGATCCCTCTTGAGCATGTATGCTTCTGCTACTTGTTCTACATCACACTTCCTTCCGCAAACGGCGAAACGCTTTGACTCGGTGAGTTTCGCGGCATTCCGACTTCGATGCCCCGGTTGCCGAAATTCAGTTGCCTTTGAATTTCGGGTGATCCCTCTTGAGCATGTATGCTTCTGCTACTTGTTCTACATCACACTTCCTTCCGCAAACGGCGAAACGCTTTGACTCGGTGAGTTTCGCGGCATTCCGACTTCGATGCCCCGGTTGCCGAAATTCAGTTGCCTTTGAATTTCGGGTGATCCCTCTTGAGCATGTATGCTTCTGCTACTTGTTCTACATCACACTTCTTCCGCAAACGGCGAAACGCTTTGACTCGGTGAGTTTCGCGGCATTCCGACTTCGATGCCCCGGTTGCCGAAATTCAGTTGCCTTTGAATTTCGGGTGATCCCTCTTGAGCATGTATGCTTCTGCTACTTGTTCTACATCACACTTCTTCCGCAAACGGCGAAACGCTTTGACTCGGTGAGTTTCGCGGCATTCCGACTTCGATGCCCCGGTTGCCGAAATTCAGTTGCCTTTGAATTTCGGGTGATCCCTCTTGAGCATGTATGCTTCTGCTACTTGTTCTACATCACACTTCTTCCGCAAACGGCGAAACGCTTTGACTCGGTGAGTTTCGCGGCATTCCGACTTCGATGCCCCGGTTGCCGAAATTCAGTTGCCTTTGAATTTCGGGTGATCCCTCTTGAGCATGTATGCTTCTGCTACTTGTTCTACATCACACTTCCTTCCGCAAACGGCGAAACGCTTTGACTCGGTGAGTTTCGCGGCATTCCGACTTCGATGCCCCGTTGCCGAAATTCAGTTGCCTTTGAATTTCGGGTGATCCCTCTTGAGCATGTATGCTTCTGCTACTTGTTCTACATCACACTTCTTCCGCAAACGGCGAAACGCTTTGACTCGGTGAGTTTCGCGGCATTCCGACTTCGATGCCCCGGTTGCCGAAATTCAGTTGCCTTTGAATTTCGGGTGATCCCTCTTGAGCATGTATGCTTCTGCTACTTGTTCTACATCACACTTCCTTCCGCAAACGGCGAAACGCTTTGACTCGGTGAGTTTCGCGGCATTCCGACTTCGATGCCCCGGTTGCCGAAATTCAGTTGCCTTTGAATTTCGGGTGATCCCTCTTGAGCATGTATGCTTCTGCTACTTGTTCTACATCACACTTCTTCCGCAAACGGCGAAACGCTTTGACTCGGTGAGTTTCGCGGCATTCCGACTTCGATGCCCCGGTTGCCGAAATTCAGTTGCCTTTGAATTTCGGGTGATCCCTCTTGAGCATGTATGCTTCTGCTACTTGTTCTACATCACACTTCTTCCGCAAACGGCGAAACGCTTTGACTCGGTGAGTTTCGCGGCATTCCGACTTCGATGCCCCGGTTGCCGAAATTCAGTTGCCTTTGAATTTCGGGTGATCCCTCTTGAGCATGTATGCTTCTGCTACTTGTTCTACATCACACTTCCTTCCGCAAACGGCGAAACGCTTTGACTCGGTGAGTTTCGCGGCATTCCGACTTCGATGCCCCGGTTGCCGAAATTCAGTTGCCTTTGAATTTCGGGTGATCCCTCTTGAGCATGTATGCTTCTGCTACTTGTTCTACATCACACTTCTTCCGCAAACGGCGAAACGCTTTGACTCGGTGAGTTTCGCGGCATTCCGACTTCGATGCCCCGGTTGCCGAAATTCAGTTGCCTTTGAATTTCGGGTGATCCCTCTTGAGCATGTATGCTTCTGCTACTTGTTCTACATCACACTTCCTTCCGCAAACGGCGAAACGCTTTGACTCGGTGAGTTTCGCGGCATTCCGACTTCGATGCCCCGGTTGCCGAAATTCAGTTGCCTTTGAATTTCGGGTGATCCCTCTTGAGCATGTATGCTTCTGCTACTTGTTCTACATCACACTTCCTTCCGCAAACGGCGAAACGCTTTGACTCGGTGAGTTTCGCGGCATTCCGACTTCGATGCCCCGGTTGCCGAAATTCAGTTGCCTTTGAATTTCGGGTGATCCCTCTTGAGCATGTATGCTTCTGCTACTTGTTCTACATCACACTTCCTTCCGCAAACGGCGAAACGCTTTGACTCGGTGAGTTTCGCGGCATTCCGACTTCGATGCCCCGGTTGCCGAAATTCAGTTGCCTTTGAATTTCGGGTGATCCCTCTTGAGCATGTATGCTTCTGCTACTTGTTCTACATCACACTTCCTTCCGCAAACGGCGAAACGCTTTGACTCGGTGAGTTTCGCGGCATTCCGACTTCGATGCCCCGGTTGCCGAAATTCAGTTGCCTTTGAATTTCGGGTGATCCCTCTTGAGCATGTATGCTTCTGCTACTTGTTCTACATCACACTTCCTTCCGCAAACGGCGAAACGCTTTGACTCGGTGAGTTTCGCGGCATTCCGACTTCGATGCCCCGGTTGCCGAAATTCAGTTGCCTTTGAATTTCGGGTGATCCCTCTTGAGCATGTATGCTTCTGCTACTTGTTCTACATCACACTTCTTCCGCAAACGGCGAAACGCTTTGACTCGGTGAGTTTCGCGGCATTCCGACTTCGATGCCCCGGTTGCCGAAATTCAGTTGCCTTTGAATTTCGGGTGATCCCTCTTGAGCATGTATGCTTCTGCTACTTGTTCTACATCACACTTCCTTCCGCAAACGGCGAAACGCTTTGACTCGGTGAGTTTCGCGGCATTCCGACTTCGATGCCCCGGTTGCCGAAATTCAGTTGCCTTTGAATTTCGGGTGATCCCTCTTGAGCATGTATGCTTCTGCTACTTGTTCTACATCACACTTCTTCCGCAAACGGCGAAACGCTTTGACTCGGTGAGTTTCGCGGCATTCCGACTTCGATGCCCCGGTTGCCGAAATTCAGTTGCCTTTGAATTTCGGGTGATCCCTCTTGAGCATGTATGCTTCTGCTACTTGTTCTACATCACACTTCTTCCGCAAACGGCGAAACGCTTTGACTCGGTGAGTTTCGCGGCATTCCGACTTCGATGCCCCGGTTGCCGAAATTCAGTTGCCTTTGAATTTCGGGTGATCCCTCTTGAGCATGTATGCTTCTGCTACTTGTTCTACATCACACTTCCTTCCGCAAACGGCGAAACGCTTTGACTCGGTGAGTTTCGCGGCATTCCGACTTCGATGCCCCGGTTGCCGAAATTCAGTTGCCTTTGAATTTCGGGTGATCCCTCTTGAGCATGTATGCTTCTGCTACTTGTTCTACATCACACTTCTTCCGCAAACGGCGAAACGCTTTGACTCGGTGAGTTTCGCGGCATTCCGACTTCGATGCCCCGGTTGCCGAAATTCAGTTGCCTTTGAATTTCGGGTGATCCCTCTTGAGCATGTATGCTTCTGCTACTTGTTCTACATCACACTTCCTTCCGCAAACGGCGAAACGCTTTGACTCGGTGAGTTTCGCGGCATTCCGACTTCGATGCCCCGGTTGCCGAAATTCAGTTGCCTTTGAATTTCGGGTGATCCCTCTTGAGCATGTATGCTTCTGCTACTTGTTCTACATCAGACTTCTTCCGCAAACGGCGAAACGCTTTGACTCGGTGAGTTTCGCGGCATTCCGACTTCGATGCCCCGGTTGCCGAAATTCAGTTGCCTTTGAATTTCGGGTGATCCCTCTTGAGCATGTATGCTTCTGCTACTTGTTCTACATCACACTTCCTTCCGCAAACGGCGAAACGCTTTGACTCGGTGAGTTTCGCGGCATTCCGACTTCGATGCCCCGGTTGCCGAAATTCAGTTGCCTTTGAATTTCGGGTGATCCCTCTTGAGCATGTATGCTTCTGCTACTTGTTCTACATCACACTTCCTTCCGCAAACGGCGAAACGCTTTGACTCGGTGAGTTTCGCGGCATTCCGACTTCGATGCCCCGGTTGCCGAAATTCAGTTGCCTTTGAATTTCGGGTGATCCCTCTTGAGCATGTATGCTTCTGCTACTTGTTCTACATCACACTTCCTTCCGCAAACGGCGAAACGCTTTGACTCGGTGAGTTTCGCGGCATTCCGACTTCGATGCCCCGGTTGCCGAAATTCAGTTGCCTTTGAATTTCGGGTGATCCCTCTTGAGCATGTATGCTTCTGCTACTTGTTCTACATCAGACTTCTTCCGCAAACGGCGAAACGCTTTGACTCGGTGAGTTTCGCGGCATTCCGACTTCGATGCCCCGTTGCCGAAATTCAGTTGCCTTTGAATTTCGGGTGATCCCTCTTGAGCATGTATGCTTCTGCTACTTGTTCTACATCACACTTCCTTCCGCAAACGGCGAAACGCTTTGACTCGGTGAGTTTCGCGGCATTCCGACTTCGATGCCCCGGTTGCCGAAATTCAGTTGCCTTTGAATTTCGGGTGATCCCTCTTGAGCATGTATGCTTCTGCTACTTGTTCTACATCAGACTTCTTCCGCAAACGGCGAAACGCTTTGACTCGGTGAGTTTCGCGGCATTCCGACTTCGATGCCCCGGTTGCCGAAATTCAGTTGCCTTTGAATTTCGGGTGATCCCTCTTGAGCATGTATGCTTCTGCTACTTGTTCTACATCAGACTTCTTCCGCAAACGGCGAAACGCTTTGACTCGGTGAGTTTCGCGGCATTCCGACTTCGATGCCCCGGTTGCCGAAATTCAGTTGCCTTTGAATTTCGGGTGATCCCTCTTGAGCATGTATGCTTCTGCTACTTGTTCTACATCACACTTCTTCCGCAAACGGCGAAACGCTTTGACTCGGTGAGTTTCGCGGCATTCCGACTTCGATGCCCCGGTTGCCGAAATTCAGTTGCCTTTGAATTTCGGGTGATCCCTCTTGAGCATGTATGCTTCTGCTACTTGTTCTACATCACACTTCTTCCGCAAACGGCGAAACGCTTTGACTCGGTGAGTTTCGCGGCATTCCGACTTCGATGCCCCGGTTGCCGAAATTCAGTTGCCTTTGAATTTCGGGTGATCCCTCTTGAGCATGTATGCTTCTGCTACTTGTTCTACATCAGACTTCCTTCCGCAAACGGCGAAACGCTTTGACTCGGTGAGTTTCGCGGCATTCCGACTTCGATGCCCCGGTTGCCGAAATTCAGTTGCCTTTGAATTTCGGGTGATCCCTCTTGAGCATGTATGCTTCTGCTACTTGTTCTACATCACTTTCTTCCGCAAACGGCGAAACGCTTTGACTCGGTGAGTTTCGCGGCATTCCGACTTCGATGCCCCGGTTGCCGAAATTCAGTTGCCTTTGAATTTCGGGTGATCCCTCTTGAGCATGTATGCTTCTGCTACTTGTTCTACATCACACTTCCTTCCGCAAACGGCGAAACGCTTTGACTCGGTGAGTTTCGCGGCATTCCGACTTCGATGCCCGGTTGCCGAAATTCAGTTGCCTTTGAATTTCGGGTGATCCCTCTTGAGCATGTATGCTTCTGCTACTTGTTCTACATCAGACTTCCTTGCAAACGGCGAAACGCTTTGACTCGGTGAGTTTCGCGGCATTCCGACTTCGATGCCCCGGTTGCCGAAATTCAGTTGCCTTTGCATTTCGGGTGATCCCTCTTGAGCATGTATGCTTCTGCTACTTGTTCTACATCATAGATTTTTTTGCAAACGGCGAAACGCTTTGACTCGGTGAGTTTCGCGGCATTCTAACTTTGATGCCCCGGATGCCGAAATTCAATTGCCTTTGAATTTTGGGTGATCCCTCTTAAGCATGTATGCTTCTGCTACTTGTTCTACATCATACTATCTTCCGCAAATGGCGAAACGCTTTGACTCGGTGAGTTTCGCGGCATTCCGACTTCGATGCCCCGGTTGCCGAAATTCAGTTGCCTTTTCATTTCGGGTGATCCCTCTTGAGCATGTATGCTTCTGCTACTTGTTCGACATCATACTTTCTTCCGCAAACGGCGAAACGCTTTGACTCGGTGAGTTTCGCGCCATTCCGACTTCGATGCCCCGGTTGCCGAAATTCAGGTGCCTTTGCATTTCGGGTGATCCTTCTAGAGCATGTATGCTTCTGCTACTTGTTCTACATCACACTTCCTTCCGCAAACGGCGAAACGCTTTGACTCGGTGAGTTTCGCGGCATTCCGACTTCGATGCCCGGTTGCCGAAATTCAGTTGCCTTTGAATTTCGGGTGATCCCTCTTGAGCATGTATGCTTCTGCTACTTGTTCTACATCAGACTTCTTCCGCAAACGGCGAAACGCTTTGACTCGGTGAGTTTCGCGGCATTCCGACTTCGATGCCCCGGTTGCCGAAATTCAGTTGCCTTTGAATTTCGGGTGATCCCTCTTGAGCATGTATGCTTCTGCTACTTGTTCTACATCAGACTTCTTCCGCAAACGGCGAAACGCTTTGACTCGGTGAGTTTCGCGGCATTCCGACTTCGATGCCCCGGTTGCCGAAATTCAGTTGCCTTTGAATTTCGGGTGATCCCTCTTGAGCATGTATGCTTCTGCTACTTGTTCTACATCACACTTCTTCCGCAAACGGCGAAACGCTTTGACTCGGTGAGTTTCGCGGCATTCCGACTTCGATGCCCCGGTTGCCGAAATTCAGTTGCCTTTGAATTTCGGGTGATCCCTCTTGAGCATGTATGCTTCTGCTACTTGTTCTACATCAGACTTCTTCCGCAAACGGCGAAACGCTTTGACTCGGTGAGTTTCGCGGCATTCCGACTTCGATGCCCCGGTTGCCGAAATTCAGTTGCCTTTGAATTTCGGGTGATCCCTCTTGAGCATGTATGCTTCTGCTACTTGTTCTACATCACACTTTCTTCCGCAAACGGCGAAACGCTTTGACTCGGTGAGTTTCGCGGCATTCCGACTTCGATGCCCCGTTGCCGAAATTCAGTTGCCTTTGAATTTCGGGTGATCCCTCTTGAGCATGTATGCTTCTGCTACTTGTTCTACATCACACTTCCTTCCGCAAACGGCGAAACGCTTTGACTCGGTGAGTTTCGCGGCATTCCGACTTCGATGCCCCGGTTGCCGAAATTCAGTTGCCTTTGAATTTCGGGTGATCCCTCTTGAGCATGTATGCTTCTGCTACTTGTTCTACATCAGACTTCTTCCGCAAACGGCGAAACGCTTTGACTCGGTGAGTTTCGCGGCATTCCGACTTCGATGCCCCGTTGCCGAAATTCAGTTGCCTTTGAATTTCGGGTGATCCCTCTTGAGCATGTATGCTTCTGCTACTTGTTCTACATCAGACTTCTTCCGCAAACGGCGAAACGCTTTGACTCGGTGAGTTTCGCGGCATTCCGACTTCGATGCCCCGGTTGCCGAAATTCAGTTGCCTTTGAATTTCGGGTGATCCCTCTTGAGCATGTATGCTTCTGCTACTTGTTCTACATCACACTTCTTCCGCAAACGGCGAAACGCTTTGACTCGGTGAGTTTCGCGGCATTCCGACTTCGATGCCCCGGTTGCCGAAATTCAGTTGCCTTTGAATTTCGGGTGATCCCTCTTGAGCATGTATGCTTCTGCTACTTGTTCTACATCAGACTTCTTCCGCAAACGGCGAAACGCTTTGACTCGGTGAGTTTCGCGGCATTCCGACTTCGATGCCCCGGTTGCCGAAATTCAGTTGCCTTTGAATTTCGGGTGATCCCTCTTGAGCATGTATGCTTCTGCTACTTGTTCTACATCACACTTCTTCCGCAAACGGCGAAACGCTTTGACTCGGTGAGTTTCGCGGCATTCCGACTTCGATGCCCCGGTTGCCGAAATTCAGTTGCCTTTGAATTTCGGGTGATCCCTCTTGAGCATGTATGCTTCTGCTACTTGTTCTACATCACACTTCCTTCCGCAAACGGCGAAACGCTTTGACTCGGTGAGTTTCGCGGCATTCCGACTTCGATGCCCGGTTGCCGAAATTCAGTTGCCTTTGAATTTCGGGTGATCCCTCTTGAGCATGTATGCTTCTGCTACTTGTTCTACATCACACTTCCTTCCGCAAACGGCGAAACGCTTTGACTCGGTGAGTTTCGCGGCATTCCGACTTCGATGCCCCGGTTGCCGAAATTCAGTTGCCTTTGAATTTCGGGTGATCCCTCTTGAGCATGTATGCTTCTGCTACTTGTTCTACATCAGACTTCTTCCGCAAACGGCGAAACGCTTTGACTCGGTGAGTTTCGCGGCATTCCGACTTCGATGCCCGGTTGCCGAAATTCAGTTGCCTTTGAATTTCGGGTGATCCCTCTTGAGCATGTATGCTTCTGCTACTTGTTCTACATCAGACTTCTTCCGCAAACGGCGAAACGCTTTGACTCGGTGAGTTTCGCGGCATTCCGACTTCGATGCCCCGGTTGCCGAAATTCAGTTGCCTTTGAATTTCGGGTGATCCCTCTTGAGCATGTATGCTTCTGCTACTTGTTCTACATCAACTTCTTCCGCAAACGGCGAAACGCTTTGACTCGGTGAGTTTCGCGGCATTCCGACTTCGATGCCCCGGTTGCCGAAATTCAGTTGCCTTTGAATTTCGGGTGATCCCTCTTGAGCATGTATGCTTCTGCTACTTGTTCTACATCAACTTCTTCCGCAAACGGCGAAACGCTTTGACTCGGTGAGTTTCGCGGCATTCCGACTTCGATGCCCCGGTTGCCGAAATTCAGTTGCCTTTGAATTTCGGGTGATCCCTCTTGAGCATGTATGCTTCTGCTACTTGTTCTACATCAACTTCCTTCCGCAAACGGCGAAACGCTTTGACTCGGTGAGTTTCGCGGCATTCCGACTTCGATGCCCCGGTTGCCGAAATTCAGTTGCCTTTGAATTTCGGGTGATCCCTCTTGAGCATGTATGCTTCTGCTACTTGTTCTACATCAGACTTCTTCCGCAAACGGCGAAACGCTTTGACTCGGTGAGTTTCGCGGCATTCCGACTTCGATGCCCCGGTTGCCGAAATTCAGTTGCCTTTGAATTTCGGGTGATCCCTCTTGAGCATGTATGCTTCTGCTACTTGTTCTACATCAGACTTCTTCCGCAAACGGCGAAACGCTTTGACTCGGTGAGTTTCGCGGCATTCCGACTTCGATGCCGGTTGCCGAAATTCAGTTGCCTTTGAATTTCGGGTGATCCCTCTTGAGCATGTATGCTTCTGCTACTTGTTCTACATCAGACTTCTTCCGCAAACGGCGAAACGCTTTGACTCGGTGAGTTTCGCGGCATTCCGACTTCGATGCCCCGGTTGCCGAAATTCAGTTGCCTTTGAATTTCGGGTGATCCCTCTTGAGCATGTATGCTTCTGCTACTTGTTCTACATCACACTTCCTTCCGCAAACGCGAAACGCTTTGACTCGGTGAGTTTCGCGGCATTCCGACTTCGATGCCCCGGTTGCCGAAATTCAGTTGCCTTTGAATTTCGGGTGATCCCTCTTGAGCATGTATGCTTCTGCTACTTGTTCTACATCAGACTTCTTCCGCAAACGGCGAAACGCTTTGACTCGGTGAGTTTCGCGGCATTCCGACTTCGATGCCCCGGTTGCCGAAATTCAGTTGCCTTTGAATTTCGGGTGATCCCTCTTGAGCATGTATGCTTCTGCTACTTGTTCTACATCACACTTCCTTCCGCAAACGGCGAAACGCTTTGACTCGGTGAGTTTCGCGGCATTCCGACTTCGATGCCCGGTTGCCGAAATTCAGTTGCCTTTGAATTTCGGGTGATCCCTCTTGAGCATGTATGCTTCTGCTACTTGTTCTACATCACACTTCCTTCCGCAAACGGCGAAACGCTTTGACTCGGTGAGTTTCGCGGCATTCCGACTTCGATGCCCCGGTTGCCGAAATTCAGTTGCCTTTGAATTTCGGGTGATCCCTCTTGAGCATGTATGCTTCTGCTACTTGTTCTACATCACACTTCCTTCCGCAAACGGCGAAACGCTTTGACTCGGTGAGTTTCGCGGCATTCCGACTTCGATGCCCCGGTTGCCGAAATTCAGTTGCCTTTGAATTTCGGGTGATCCCTCTTGAGCATGTATGCTTCTGCTACTTGTTCTACATCAGACTTCTTCCGCAAACGGCGAAACGCTTTGACTCGGTGAGTTTCGCGGCATTCCGACTTCGATGCCCCGGTTGCCGAAATTCAGTTGCCTTTGAATTTCGGGTGATCCCTCTTGAGCATGTATGCTTCTGCTACTTGTTCTACATCAGACTTCCTCCGCAAACGGCGAAACGCTTTGACTCGGTGAGTTTCGCGGCATTCCGACTTCGATGCCCCGGTTGCCGAAATTCAGTTGCCTTTGAATTTCGGGTGATCCCTCTTGAGCATGTATGCTTCTGCTACTTGTTCTACATCACACTTCTTCCGCAAACGGCGAAACGCTTTGACTCGGTGAGTTTCGCGGCATTCCGACTTCGATGCCCCGGTTGCCGAAATTCAGTTGCCTTTGAATTTCGGGTGATCCCTCTTGAGCATGTATGCTTCTGCTACTTGTTCTACATCAGACTTCTTCCGCAAACGGCGAAACGCTTTGACTCGGTGAGTTTCGCGGCATTCCGACTTCGATGCCCCGGTTGCCGAAATTCAGTTGCCTTTGAATTTCGGGTGATCCCTCTTGAGCATGTATGCTTCTGCTACTTGTTCTACATCACACTTCTTCCGCAAACGGCGAAACGCTTTGACTCGGTGAGTTTCGCGGCATTCCGACTTCGATGCCCGGTTGCCGAAATTCAGTTGCCTTTGAATTTCGGGTGATCCCTCTTGAGCATGTATGCTTCTGCTACTTGTTCTACATCACACTTCCTTCCGCAAACGCGAAACGCTTTGACTCGGTGAGTTTCGCGGCATTCCGACTTCGATGCCCCGGTTGCCGAAATTCAGTTGCCTTTGAATTTCGGGTGATCCCTCTTGAGCATGTATGCTTCTGCTACTTGTTCTACATCACACTTCTTCCGCAAACGGCGAAACGCTTTGACTCGGTGAGTTTCGCGGCATTCCGACTTCGATGCCCCGGTTGCCGAAATTCAGTTGCCTTTGAATTTCGGGTGATCCCTCTTGAGCATGTATGCTTCTGCTACTTGTTCTACATCAACTTCTTCCGCAAACGGCGAAACGCTTTGACTCGGTGAGTTTCGCGGCATTCCGACTTCGATGCCCCGGTTGCCGAAATTCAGTTGCCTTTGAATTTCGGGTGATCCCTCTTGAGCATGTATGCTTCTGCTACTTGTTCTACATCAGACTTCCTTCCGCAAACGGCGAAACGCTTTGACTCGGTGAGTTTCGCGGCATTCCGACTTCGATGCCCGGTTGCCGAAATTCAGTTGCCTTTGAATTTCGGGTGATCCCTCTTGAGCATGTATGCTTCTGCTACTTGTTCTACATCAGACTTCTTCCGCAAACGGCGAAACGCTTTGACTCGGTGAGTTTCGCGGCATTCCGACTTCGATGCCCGGTTGCCGAAATTCAGTTGCCTTTGAATTTCGGGTGATCCCTCTTGAGCATGTATGCTTCTGCTACTTGTTCTACATCAGACTTCCTTCCGCAAACGGCGAAACGCTTTGACTCGGTGAGTTTCGCGGCATTCCGACTTCGATGCCCCGGTTGCCGAAATTCAGTTGCCTTTGAATTTCGGGTGATCCCTCTTGAGCATGTATGCTTCTGCTACTTGTTCTACATCACACTTCCTTCCGCAAACGGCGAAACGCTTTGACTCGGTGAGTTTCGCGGCATTCCGACTTCGATGCCCCGGTTGCCGAAATTCAGTTGCCTTTGAATTTCGGGTGATCCCTCTTGAGCATGTATGCTTCTGCTACTTGTTCTACATCAGACTTCTTCCGCAAACGGCGAAACGCTTTGACTCGGTGAGTTTCGCGGCATTCCGACTTCGATGCCCCGGTTGCCGAAATTCAGTTGCCTTTGAATTTCGGGTGATCCCTCTTGAGCATGTATGCTTCTGCTACTTGTTCTACATCAGACTTCTTCCGCAAACGGCGAAACGCTTTGACTCGGTGAGTTTCGCGGCATTCCGACTTCGATGCCCCGGTTGCCGAAATTCAGTTGCCTTTGAATTTCGGGTGATCCCTCTTGAGCATGTATGCTTCTGCTACTTGTTCTACATCAACTTCCTTCCGCAAACGGCGAAACGCTTTGACTCGGTGAGTTTCGCGGCATTCCGACTTCGATGCCCGGTTGCCGAAATTCAGTTGCCTTTGAATTTCGGGTGATCCCTCTTGAGCATGTATGCTTCTGCTACTTGTTCTACATCACACTTCCTTCCGCAAACGGCGAAACGCTTTGACTCGGTGAGTTTCGCGGCATTCCGACTTCGATGCCCCGGTTGCCGAAATTCAGTTGCCTTTGAATTTCGGGTGATCCCTCTTGAGCATGTATGCTTCTGCTACTTGTTCTACATCACACTTCCTTCCGCAAACGGCGAAACGCTTTGACTCGGTGAGTTTCGCGGCATTCCGACTTCGATGCCCCGGTTGCCGAAATTCAGTTGCCTTTGAATTTCGGGTGATCCCTCTTGAGCATGTATGCTTCTGCTACTTGTTCTACATCACACTTCCTTCCGCAAACGGCGAAACGCTTTGACTCGGTGAGTTTCGCGGCATTCCGACTTCGATGCCCCGGTTGCCGAAATTCAGTTGCCTTTGAATTTCGGGTGATCCCTCTTGAGCATGTATGCTTCTGCTACTTGTTCTACATCACACTTCCTTCCGCAAACGGCGAAACGCTTTGACTCGGTGAGTTTCGCGGCATTCCGACTTCGATGCCCCGGTTGCCGAAATTCAGTTGCCTTTGAATTTCGGGTGATCCCTCTTGAGCATGTATGCTTCTGCTACTTGTTCTACATCACACTTCTTCCGCAAACGGCGAAACGCTTTGACTCGGTGAGTTTCGCGGCATTCCGACTTCGATGCCCCGGTTGCCGAAATTCAGTTGCCTTTGAATTTCGGGTGATCCCTCTTGAGCATGTATGCTTCTGCTACTTGTTCTACATCAGACTTCCTTCCGCAAACGGCGAAACGCTTTGACTCGGTGAGTTTCGCGGCATTCCGACTTCGATGCCCCGGTTGCCGAAATTCAGTTGCCTTTGAATTTCGGGTGATCCCTCTTGAGCATGTATGCTTCTGCTACTTGTTCTACATCAGACTTCTTCCGCAAACGGCGAAACGCTTTGACTCGGTGAGTTTCGCGGCATTCCGACTTCGATGCCCGGTTGCCGAAATTCAGTTGCCTTTGAATTTCGGGTGATCCCTCTTGAGCATGTATGCTTCTGCTACTTGTTCTACATCACACTTCCTTCCGCAAACGCGAAACGCTTTGACTCGGTGAGTTTCGCGGCATTCCGACTTCGATGCCCCGGTTGCCGAAATTCAGTTGCCTTTGAATTTCGGGTGATCCCTCTTGAGCATGTATGCTTCTGCTACTTGTTCTACATCACACTTCCTTCCGCAAACGGCGAAACGCTTTGACTCGGTGAGTTTCGCGGCATTCCGACTTCGATGCCCGGTTGCCGAAATTCAGTTGCCTTTGAATTTCGGGTGATCCCTCTTGAGCATGTATGCTTCTGCTACTTGTTCTACATCAACTTCTTCCGCAAACGGCGAAACGCTTTGACTCGGTGAGTTTCGCGGCATTCCGACTTCGATGCCCCGGTTGCCGAAATTCAGTTGCCTTTGAATTTCGGGTGATCCCTCTTGAGCATGTATGCTTCTGCTACTTGTTCTACATCACACTTCCTTCCGCAAACGGCGAAACGCTTTGACTCGGTGAGTTTCGCGGCATTCCGACTTCGATGCCCCGGTTGCCGAAATTCAGTTGCCTTTGAATTTCGGGTGATCCCTCTTGAGCATGTATGCTTCTGCTACTTGTTCTACATCAGACTTCTTCCGCAAACGAAACGCTTTGACTCGGTGAGTTTCGCGGCATTCCGACTTCGATGCCCGGTTGCCGAAATTCAGTTGCCTTTGAATTTCGGGTGATCCCTCTTGAGCATGTATGCTTCTGCTACTTGTTCTACATCACACTTCCTTCCGCAAACAGGCGAAACGCTTTGACTCGGTGAGTTTCGCGGCATTCCGACTTCGATGCCCCGGTTGCCGAAATTCAGTTGCCTTTGAATTTCGGGTGATCCCTCTTGAGCATGTATGCTTCTGCTACTTGTTCTACATCACACTTCTTCCGCAAACGGCGAAACGCTTTGACTCGGTGAGTTTCGCGGCATTCCGACTTCGATGCCCCGGTTGCCGAAATTCAGTTGCCTTTGAATTTCGGGTGATCCCTCTTGAGCATGTATGCTTCTGCTACTTGTTCTACATCACACTTCCTTCCGCAAACGGCGAAACGCTTTGACTCGGTGAGTTTCGCGGCATTCCGACTTCGATGCCCCGGTTGCCGAAATTCAGTTGCCTTTGAATTTCGGGTGATCCCTCTTGAGCATGTATGCTTCTGCTACTTGTTCTACATCACACTTCCTTCCGCAAACGGCGAAACGCTTTGACTCGGTGAGTTTCGCGGCATTCCGACTTCGATGCCCCGGTTGCCGAAATTCAGTTGCCTTTGAATTTCGGGTGATCCCTCTTGAGCATGTATGCTTCTGCTACTTGTTCTACATCAGACTTCTTCCGCAAACGGCGAAACGCTTTGACTCGGTGAGTTTCGCGGCATTCCGACTTCGATGCCCCGGTTGCCGAAATTCAGTTGCCTTTGAATTTCGGGTGATCCCTCTTGAGCATGTATGCTTCTGCTACTTGTTCTACATCACACTTCTTCCGCAAACGGCGAAACGCTTTGACTCGGTGAGTTTCGCGGCATTCCGACTTCGATGCCCCGGTTGCCGAAATTCAGTTGCCTTTGAATTTCGGGTGATCCCTCTTGAGCATGTATGCTTCTGCTACTTGTTCTACATCAGACTTCTTCCGCAAACGGCGAAACGCTTTGACTCGGTGAGTTTCGCGGCATTCCGACTTCGATGCCCGGTTGCCGAAATTCAGTTGCCTTTGAATTTCGGGTGATCCCTCTTGAGCATGTATGCTTCTGCTACTTGTTCTACATCACACTTCCTTCCGCAAACGGCGAAACGCTTTGACTCGGTGAGTTTCGCGGCATTCCGACTTCGATGCCCGGTTGCCGAAATTCAGTTGCCTTTGAATTTCGGGTGATCCCTCTTGAGCATGTATGCTTCTGCTACTTGTTCTACATCAGACTTCTTCCGCAAACGGCGAAACGCTTTGACTCGGTGAGTTTCGCGGCATTCCGACTTCGATGCCCCGGTTGCCGAAATTCAGTTGCCTTTGAATTTCGGGTGATCCCTCTTGAGCATGTATGCTTCTGCTACTTGTTCTACATCACACTTCCTTCCGCAAACGGCGAAACGCTTTGACTCGGTGAGTTTCGCGGCATTCCGACTTCGATGCCCCGGTTGCCGAAATTCAGTTGCCTTTGAATTTCGGGGTGATCCCTCTTGAGCATGTATGCTTCTGCTACTTGTTCTACATCAGACTTCTTCCGCAAACGGCGAAACGCTTTGACTCGGTGAGTTTCGCGGCATTCCGACTTCGATGCCCCGGTTGCCGAAATTCAGTTGCCTTTGAATTTCGGGTGATCCCTCTTGAGCATGTATGCTTCTGCTACTTGTTCTACATCACACTTCTTCCGCAAACGGCGAAACGCTTTGACTCGGTGAGTTTCGCGGCATTCCGACTTCGATGCCCGGTTGCCGAAATTCAGTTGCCTTTGAATTTCGGGTGATCCCTCTTGAGCATGTATGCTTCTGCTACTTGTTCTACATCACACTTCCTTCCGCAAACGGCGAAACGCTTTGACTCGGTGAGTTTCGCGGCATTCCGACTTCGATGCCCCGGTTGCCGAAATTCAGTTGCCTTTGAATTTCGGGTGATCCCTCTTGAGCATGTATGCTTCTGCTACTTGTTCTACATCACACTTCTTCCGCAAACGGCGAAACGCTTTGACTCGGTGAGTTTCGCGGCATTCCGACTTCGATGCCCCGGTTGCCGAAATTCAGTTGCCTTTGAATTTCGGGTGATCCCTCTTGAGCATGTATGCTTCTGCTACTTGTTCTACATCAGACTCTTCTTCCGCAAACGGCGAAACGCTTTGACTCGGTGAGTTTCGCGGCATTCCGACTTCGATGCCCCGGTTGCCGAAATTCAGTTGCCTTTGAATTTCGGGTGATCCCTCTTGAGCATGTATGCTTCTGCTACTTGTTCTACATCACACTTCCTTCCGCAAACGGCGAAACGCTTTGACTCGGTGAGTTTCGCGGCATTCCGACTTCGATGCCCCGGTTGCCGAAATTCAGTTGCCTTTGAATTTCGGGTGATCCCTCTTGAGCATGTATGCTTCTGCTACTTGTTCTACATCAGACTTCTTCCGCAAACGGCGAAACGCTTTGACTCGGTGAGTTTCGCGGCATTCCGACTTCGATGCCCCGGTTGCCGAAATTCAGTTGCCTTTGAATTTCGGGTGATCCCTCTTGAGCATGTATGCTTCTGCTACTTGTTCTACATCACACTTCCTTCCGCAAACGGCGAAACGCTTTGACTCGGTGAGTTTCGCGGCATTCCGACTTCGATGCCCCGGTTGCC
>CM055355.1:989415-1016208 GCA_029228515.1 Populus alba x Populus x berolinensis | reverse complement strand
GGTAGCCCAAGCTCATGAAGATAGTAATTTTAGTTTTTTAAGAATTTTTTTCATGTTAAATTTAGATTTATTAATTTGTTATAAATTTTATCTCAAAAAAAAAAAAGTACAATTGATGACTTGAAAAAAAAAAGCAAATATCAAATACTTTAGAGCTATTGGTTTGGTATCGTTTTGTATTTACATATATTTTTTTAATCAAAATTACTTTTAAATTATTTTATTTTTTCAGTTAGAATTTTGTTGAAACTATCTATATAGTTGGAAGATATTGAGATTTTCCAAAAAAAAGATATAAGTGACTTAAGTTATTGTTTTATTCGACAATAAACATATACTAAAACCAGTGTATACTTTAATTAAAACTATTTTTTAAAAAAAATAATTTTAAAATGGTTTTGTCAGCGGTGCATTCATAAAAGTACTCAAGTGACTAATTGTTTTTGGGTGTACCTCAAAAAACACCTTCCTGATACTTTTAACGAGGTTGAAACGGATCAAACCAAGCATAATTTAAGGAAAAAAAAAAACTTTTGCCACGGTTCTTAAGGAATAACTTTCTATTGAGAGAATGTTCATCTGAATTCGACCTCTCCCTATCCTTTATATCGCTAGCCAAAGTGATAAGATTCTTGTTTCAAATCAGTCCCACTCCTCTCTTGTTCCCAACCCTTTTCCATTTCGTTAACCTAAATCTACTTCGCAAGGAACTCCTGCAAATTTCATTCCTCCAAAATGTTTGTAAGATAAATGGAAATTAAATCCCTGTGGTGCTACTCCATAGCTTATCATAAATGGAATCCACTGATGCACTCTTTTTGCTAGCTGATACTGCAGATTGCTTTGACATCAGACAGTATCAGAAAGGAACTTCCCTAGACAAATCAATCAATGAAGAACATCAAATTATCCTCCTCTGTAAATACAAGTGTTTTTTAAGAGAGAGGATATATCAGAATTACTCTCGAACTCAAAATCTAATGTCCTTCTAGTTCTTCAAGTTATCATACATGCATTGAAACTATTGTAATCTAAGTCAAAGTTCAAGTCCTTGAAAAAGCTAGTTAAATCTTGTGAGCGTTTGAAAGATTAGTCAGGGCATGTATGCTGGAGAAAGCAAGAAATCATGAAAGTAAACGACCAATAGAACGATGTTATAAAGAACACACATAAAGAAAAAGGAGAGATTTTTCTAAAGAAAGAGATGAAAAATAATCAATAAGTCATGATAAGAAGAAGACATCAACATGGAGACAAAGGCTACTTGAAGAGCTAAATCTTAAAAGAAAGGTGTTTGATAAGAGAAATATTACAGGATCACAAGAGAGAAAAAATTGGATAATAATTGCCATTTAAGATAAATACAATTGTCGAAGAAAACATATATGAAAAGATGACAATGAGATGCGTTCTTTAGCTAATAAATAAAGCATTTTCAACCCCACAAGTAAATAAAACACAATTATATTTAGCTTTTATTCTTTTTACATCCAATGGAACAACTAAATAAATAGTCATTTCAGCTATTTTTTGCCTTGACAACTATTTTACATTTCATTGTAGAAAGACCAAAATAATAAATTTGGCCAACGGCTATATTTTTATAGCCGTTGGCCAACAACTCTTTTTTTTTTCTTTAAATATAGAAAAAATTTTCTTTAAATGCATGAGGAAAGAACTTGTAGTGTTTAAATTTTATATTGTGCCCTTACCCTTCTCTCAAATTTAGAAAACAAGAAATAATTATTCTCCGGTTAATTATCAATATTGAATGTGTAATTAGCTGAAATTAAAAGATATGCTTGTTTAAAGCTTTTCTATTTATCTTTAAAAGCTTGTTTAAAATTTAAAATGTTGGCGGTTAATTTTTTCAAAGTTTGAATTTGAATTGAATTTACTTTAAAAAATTAAATTTAACAATAGCTATAAAAACTTAAAATTAAAAATATTCATATAAATAAATTTTAAAGTTAATTTTAAAATTATATCTTTTAACTTTCAAATTACTTCATTAATTTTATATTACTTTATAAATTACTCAATTATTATATAATTATTAACATCATACTATATATATATAAAATAACTAAATTATTATATAAATTATATAAAATTAATTTAACATGAAATATAATTAAAATATAATTGACTTTCTAAATAGCTTTTATCATTGGAATAAGCAAAATCAAAAAAGCTATATTTACACTATTCAAAAAGTTATTTTTTTTCATTTGGCTCTTCATTATAGCATTTCCATTGGAGATGCTCTAATAAGAACTATCTCAACTAATAATTTAAAGCTGTTAGGTAAAGGTCTAAGATATAAATTATATTATTCTCTAGTATATTCTCTCAAGTAAAAATTTGTTTGAGTTTTAAACATGCACATAATTATAATTACTTTGGATTTAATTTTTATCAAATAAATAGGATGATGAGATTCGAACTCGTGATCATTTGATCATCAAAGCTTTGATATTATGTCAACGAATCATCTCAACCCAATAATTTAAGCTATTAGATAATATTTTAAATATGATTTATATTATTATTTAATAAAAAAAAATGACTAGAATAAAGATGCAAGAAAGATTTTTGTAAGACCAAGAAAAAGATTAAAAAATAGTGACAACAACGTTTTGTAAAAATAATATAAAAATAAAAATACTAAAATTCTTGTTATCAAATGAGAATCAAGAAATGTTTAGTCTAATAATTCTCCGACACAATTTAAATTTCAAAAGTAATGAGAATTTCAAAAATAAAATAAGGTATCAGAATTAATTTTAAATATCAAAAGAGTACAAATAGTCCTTGAAACTTCCTATCTTTTGAAGAATAGTATGATATGAAAAGAGTTTTGTCTTCCAACCATACTGTCCTTCCTAACTGTTCCTCCCTTGATTATTTCCAGCAAAAATTATCATTCTTTGTTATATACAAGTGTATTTAAGAGAGAGGATGAAATCACTATTTTCACAGAAACAACAGTTGATTTTTTGATTCCATCCTACGTAACTTTCGATTGATTTCCTGTATCTGATTTTATGATTTTTAAAAGTATAGGGAACCATGAATTTAGGCCCCATGATGCACAGTAATCATATTCTTAGCAAGGCTCCCTGGGCAAGAATGGACAGGCACAAATGGAAACAAGGAGGATTCTGAAGCATCTGGTGTTAACTATTTAATACAGGATCTTCTCGAAATAATACTGAAGACAGCAGAAACTCTTTAAATTTGACAAAATGCAAAAGAAAATTGGAGAGAAAGAGAGAGAGGGAGAGTGCAGCGGTGTGATTAAAGTTTACAACAGATAACAGAAACAACATACAAATTTTACTCAGGCAAAGCAAAGTGAAAAACATTCCTGGCCACAGAGAATATGATCTGAGAGCTAGCAGTGCTAATTTCAGGAATGGAATGTGAGGAGATTCACATATACAGTCAACAACAGGCATTTCTGTAGCAAGGAGCTGTTTTTAACTGATCGGATTATCAAATCACGAAAAAAGAAAAATGCACCGATCAGTCACTCAGGTGAATTTAAACAGTGTACCTCAAATTATCCATGGAATGGCTCCGAATCCCCTGCCTGGTCTTCTTCCTCCTGGGAGGGCCGCCGCATACAATTGAACACTCTAAACCGCAAAATCTACCGAAGCAAGAAAACGTGCCATCATCATCCGTGTTCTTGTGGTTGTGTCGTTTAAACAACTTTGCCTCCTTTAGAAGTGCCACTAGTAGGGAAACTTGAGATATTACTGGCATCATAAACTGGAGGAATCTCTGTCCTCCATCTATCCAGTTTAGATTGAAGAGCCTCCATGCTTCCATCCAAGCTCATTTCGCCAATTATCTCGCTCTCTGTCTCTTCCACGCGACGATGTTTGTTTCTTGCAATTACTTACTGCCGCCACCTCTGATGCTGATGGCCCCAATTGTGATTCGGTAATAACTGGCTTGCTCACAAAATTTGCCTTTTTCGGAGCTGCATACCTGAAGTTGCTGCTGCGTGGAGAACCAAGATCCAACCCCGTAAATTTTGGAGAGGGTTTCAGAATGTGATCCAATTCGGTTGATTTGGTATCTGTTTTTGTCAGTGATTCAGAGGTCAACGAGGCTTTTCCAAATGCCCCATTTTCTTCCTCCTTGACAATATTCTCCGAGCCACTTGTCAAGGAACTAGCTTTTGATCTCCTTTTATTGAGCATCTTCCTCTCCTCTACTTCTGAGCCACTAATCATGGAACTACCATTCCCTTTCATTATCATTTTTCCTCTTTGCCATCACTATTGACCCGAACATTGAACTGGAATCACTCTTCGTACGTCTTAATTCAGGTTTTGGAAGCCAAGGAAAGCAAGAAGGAATTGGAATGAATACCACTGCTTTTATGATCAGAATCATCTTTATGATGATTCAACTCCTCTTCACCCATAAGCTGACGATACCCAACGGCGGATACGCTTATCTGGGAATACAATGGCATGCTTCGCATTGAGCTATCAAGAAGCGCCACGCCAATGTTAAGAATCCCCTGGGGGCGTCCTGATGGTCGTCGGACCTGGAGGGCAACAAAGCGCATGCCAAGCTGAAAATGGTTGTGATGGTGAGGACGAGGCGGGGGAATCAGGTTCCCAACAATAACACGGACGGTGCCAATATGAATGTCACGGAACCAATGAAGGGCGTAGATTTCAATCATGACAGCGGAGGTGTCACCATGGAGGAACCTGTCATCAACGCGGAAAACAAACTTGTCATTCCAGGTGGGATTGTTGCGTCCTTCAGAGTCGACTCTTGTCGAAAGTCTCCGGTCAGGGTGAACCCATGCAACTGCATAGGTTTTCATCTTTCGCGAGACCTTGACAAGATCTTGTGCAGAAATAACATTGAGTTCCAATAGTTGAAAGGGTGACAGGATCATATGAGACATTGTAATGATCAATGATCAAAACAATTGTTGTTGCTGTAATGATTGTAATGGAGATTTAAAAAAGCCTCCACATGTGTCGTCCAAGGAGAGGACGAAAAAAGGAGGGTTGGCATCGAGCGGACAAGCCCTGCTCTGGGAAATCGCATCAGGGTCTGGTTTCCTGTCTCCGTGTCTTTATTTTTTATTTGTATTTCCTTCTCTCTCTTATATTGGCTGTGCGAAACAAATGGGATGGCCAGTTAATAATTGGCTCTTCGTTTCTGACCTAAGCACCACAACACAGCAATCACAGGTTTGAAAAGAGAAGGTTTTAGGTGGGAATATGGGAGCTCGGTCGTGTTCAATATAGGTTTCCTCGAGTCAGACAAGACTGGCTCGTTTCCAGCTATTGGGGAGGGGAGATTGGCTTTTCTTTTCCATTTTTTTTTTTAAAGTTCAGAGTCAATATCAGAATTAGACTGGCTATGATTAGAGAACATAGTTGTTGTCAATGCTTGTAAAGGAAACACGTACGGATTTGAGTTGTCTCGGTGCTAAATACATCAGGGCAATCTGTTCTAGAAATGGACCGAGTCCAGAACAGTGAAAGTGGCAAAATACATGTATTATTAGCTACTGGGATTCGAATTTCAGGTCCAGAACAGATTCAGGCCATTTGTGAAACTGCTGGGCTATGGATCTTCATAAACTTAGGCTATTGGTGATGATCCAAGAAAAATGTCGAAGCCCTTGGTCCAATTACTTAACAAAGAGATGAGAAAACAGCATGCATGCCATGTCGATTTGAGTCCTCGGGGGCTCAATTGTTGGCCTCCGATCTCCATCCATAACCCTCTTGAGTCTTGAGGGGACAGAATTAAATTAAATGCTTGGTCCATTCCATACCCCATGTTCTGCTGCCCTATCTATGAAGAAATGTCCATTCCATTCCATAGCTCCTCCGTGCTCCGCCCCCGAGAACACCCACCTCCCTCTCCCTCAACTCCCGCTCGGACCACGAAATATACAGGAGTGAAGAGGATTGAGTTGTGCCAGTTCCCCGAACATAATTTGCATCACACCAAGTTAAAAGTAGAGTTATCGCTCCCCGTCTCGGGAGGTATTTTGAATCAACTAGCATGACAAGTTTTTAGTACCAGTTCGTTTAGGTCTTTCGTTTTGAAGTTAATTTTATAAAACACACACACACACACACACACACACACATATAATTAAAGATATTCATTATTGATTAATCGATTGTCTCTTATCCATAACACCTAGTTGTTTAAGTAGTATGGGTGCCCACATTTTGCCGCAGAGTTAAAGTATTTTTTTATATAAAAAATAATGTTTAAATATTGAAATTGTATTAAAAAAATATAAAAAACAATCATGATAAATGTATAACAATATTAGTTAAGGTTAAAATAACATTATTTATTTTTTAATAACACGTGTAACCCATAATAAAAAAAAGACAATGAGGAATAGAATTATACAACAAAAATCTATTTTTAACAACCGGGAGCCATCGCACAAAGTGCGTGGCGCTAATATTTTTTTAAAAAATTAAAAATATCATTTAAATGTCAAATTACATTATCATCATCAATCAAACATACAATTAACAAAAAAAAAAAAACATATGCTAAAAGACCCTAACACCCCTGATCCCGGTTACTTATATTTTTTGGATTCAAGGGCGCGTGTATAATTTGACTATTTATAAAAAAAATACTAAAATACCCCCATCCTGATTATGTTGAGTCTTTTATTATTGGGGTATTTTTATTGCCATTAAAAACATTGAATGTTAAAAATACCATAAGTCAAATTTATGATAATTAATAAGTTGTGTGAAAATATAAAAATACCCCTAGCTACAAGGCAAGTTTTTCTTTTGGAAGGTCATAGATATTGAATTAACTATTGTAGTGAATAGTGGATTATCTCGATATCTACAAGAAACCTCTTTTTTTTTTAGTTGTTTTTTTAAATTAGTTTAATCATTATTATTATTATTATTATTATTATTATTATTATTATTATTATTATTACTACAACAACCACAACTATTATTATTAGCATTACCATTATTATTATTATTATTATTATTATTATTATTATTATTATCATCATCACTACTATTATAACTATTACAAAACAATTATTATTATCATCATCACCACTACTATTATCATATTTTTTTTTTGACAAAAATATATTTTATCATTTGACTATATCTATATTTTTTTAATCTTAATATTTATATGCATTATCTGGATCCTATTTGTGAATAGCTACATGAAATATTTTACATTTAATTACCTATTATATTTAATTAATAGAATACATCTACATTTAGATTTATATAATACATTTAACTTATATGATATTTTTATACATTTTATTTTTAATCCATTTTATTTTAATAGAATTAAAATTTATATTCATTTAGAATTTACTAAAAATGTAATTTAGAATTTATTATTCTAAATTAGAATTTAGAATGATCTACCATTATTATTATTATTGAAATAAAAAAAAAACTTAAACTTGATTTTGAATGATAAAATTAAAAACCATAAAAACTTTGACAATAAAATAAGAGAAAATAAATAAAAAATCAAAAGAAAAAGGGCCAAATCAAAATTAGTATTATTCCTATTTAAAAAACAAAAACCAAAAACCTGATATGAGGGATCAAATTAAAAACCATAAAAATTTTGATAAAAATACAAACAATAAATAAATAAATCAAGAATAAAAGAATCAAATTGAAAATAATTGTAATTCTTTTTACTGTAGCGAGTTCTGTAGCAATATTAAATCTATAATTTTTTGGTTTTTTTGTAGAAAAAATATATTACTTAGATTTTCCTCCCTTTTTTTCTTCTTTATATATATTTTTCACTTTAATCTTGGTTTATCTATCACTATTTTGTTTTCTTCATTCTTTTGTAATATTTATCACCTAATAAAAAAAAATTGTTAATTGCCCCTCCTTTTATCAGTTTAGGCAGTGTTTCAAGCAAGGAAATCTTTGAATTCCTGTCAGATTAAAATTAATAAAATACTACCAATTAAGAAAATCACAAATGAAGTGAGCCCTACTTCATTAAACCAAGTGGCCTTAAACGTGGGTCAGATCCTAGATCAGCGGAGGCTTCGACAATGCTCGTGAAAACCCTCGTGTCATTTATCATGTGAAGCCTTGCTAGCTACCTTTTCTTGTTCGAGCTATTCCATATCGGTTATGAAAAATATAGGGTATTAGGTTAGGCCTGGTTTGTTTATGATGGAGGAATCTAGTTCAAGTTAATTAAAAAAATTATTAAAAAGAATAATTTCTAACCATATATAAAAAAATATAATCCATATGAAATAATAAGGTTTTTATTTATTGAAAAAATATAGTTTTTTTATTTATTTTAATTTTATATATTAACTTGATAAGATTTACAAAGACGTTTAAACAGTAAAATATCACTTTAATTTTAATAATAAAAATGACACTAAAATAATTAATTTAAAAATAAAAAAACCCAATTCTTACAAGGAAATTTATTTTTCCTAATGTACAGAAAAGATTAGTAGAGAGTTTACAAGGGAAAACCTTATCTTATGAGCTAGTTTTTCAGAGGTAAATATGTTAATGACCATATATTAACAACGGGTATCGGAGCTCAGGTCTGTTAACAAGTCTAAACCCTATAACTAGGACTAAATTGATTTGTTTCAGCTCCGATCCCTGGAAAGATGTGTGAAAAGGAGATCGTTGAAGTTACCCCGTACCAGTAGAGACCTTGCAAGTGGTAGGGAAAACCTCTTTTCATGAACTGGTTTTTGAGAAGGGAATGGCCTCAAGATCACCTAACATCCCTGGCCTCATTTACTGGTCTAGAAAACACTCACGGTCATCTTGCTATTCTACAACTCAAGAGAGAAGAGACCATCATGAAAAGAAATATTACTCGCTCGTGACAATATTTATTCTTGTACAGTTTGAAATAAAAGAAACAATCAAAAAAGTAAAAAAAGAACTCTTTACGTAAGGAACAATTTTCACCGGTAGTTAATTTGTGCAAGGTCAAAGGAATCTCGAGCCGGCATAAGACAAGATCCAATAAAAATGCTTCTGAGGAGCTCACCGCTTCAGCTTCAGCAACTGGACACCTGTTTTCACCCTTCTCAGACGGCCCTAATATAGAAACTACTATTAACAACGTCCACACCAACCACATCGAACACCACCCGTTCTTTCCGTCACGGTTTGCCCCACCTGAACTTGACACCATTATCAGGCAGCAGCTCATCTCCACTGTCTGAACTCAATCAAGAAAAGGGTAGTTAATTTGCGATTTGACAGCTTTCGAGGAGCTTGGTCGGATATCAACTTGGAAAATTTAGTCTCTACATCTTCTGATCAAGAAGAGTTTCATAACTCGACTACTACACCAAACAAGTTTCAATAAAGACATCAAAAGAGAATGTTGCTTTCTTCACCTTCTTTATCAATATTTAACAAAAATGAAGGGCCAGAGGATGAAGAACAAAGTGGACTAGATATGGGAACAGAAGAGGAATTGATGAGAACTATTACTATTGGAGAAAACATAGAATCTATTGGTAGTGGGATTTCAGTTTTGGAAAGAAGAGCATGGGGTTAATAGAAGAGGAAGGAGAGGAGCAGAAACAAGGTTCAGATGGGATTGAGAATTTTGATAATGAAGAAGTAAAGGATCCGGTTAGTCCTTCCATGTATCTTGCTGGAGGGCTTGGGATTGATGATATAGATTTCGGTGGTGATAGTGGCGGCGGCGGCGGTTTTCATTTGAGTTTTCCAAACTTTGACGAGAGTGGTGATGCGGAAGAGTACTTTAAGAAAATGATTGATGAGTATCCCTGCCACCCTTTGCTTCTATCTAACTATGCTCGGTTCTTGCAGGTATGATTGGTGTTTTCTTCTTTTCTGACTTTACTCTTGAATAATTGTCACTTCAAATCCCTATTTAATATAACTCACACCTGCATTATGATCTATCAATCTTACCGTGATTGATTAATCACCAATTGTCGTTGTGTTTACCAGAATAGCTGCTCGGTTATTTTTTGACCTCCTTATTGTAGAACATGTGATCTAAACTTCGAATAATCAGGTCCTAAAAATGATTGTTATTTCTATGTTCAGATCTTTGTCAAGATCCGATTATTTAATGATAAAGTCCGGTCATGTTCAGTAGGTTTGAGTGTCTAGAGTAAATGTCTTCTTGTTGGTGCTTCTGTGTCAATTTTGGAGTAAATTGTAAGGTTGGCTTGGCTTGCTAGCTGCGATTTTTTCAATTATTCCTGCTGCTGCTGGTACTTTTTGTACTCTTTCTTTATGCAAATCTTTGGATGTCTGTTCGCTACATGGCAGAACAATCGATAAAATATTGAAATACTTCTAACCGGTAAGAATGCCCATCTAATTTTTTATGAAGGGAACGAAGCATTCCAACAAAAGCTCTCATTTAAGTAAGAATGGTGTTCAAACAGGCATACTGTTGATAGTGTTGTTCTTCAATATTGTAATTTCTCAAACATTCTGAGAATGGACATTTATATTTTGTCGAGGTCAAAAGAAAATGATCGGTTTTTCATTGTAAAGCTTCTCATTTCTAACAGTCTAAGGGAGAGCTTCGTGGAGCTGAGGAATATTATCATCTTGCCACACTGGCAGATCCTACAGACAGTGAAATTCTGTTGCAGTACGCGAAACTGGAATGGGAGCTGAACCATGATCAAGGTAGAGCATTAGTTAACTTCGAACGTGCAGTTCAGGCAGCCCCTCAGAACAGGTGACTAAGAACTTGCTTTAATCTAGCTCCTTTGCAAAGTGTTGCAAATCTAATTACCCTTAGTAGCAACCTGTCTATTATTGCGGTGGAGGTACTTTTACAAAGTGCTTTTGTGCTGAAAAAGCACCATATTGATGCATTTGTGTGCTTTTGATATGGTGTTGCGAAAAGCATGAAAAGCACCCCAGGCATCAATTTGATGATTTTAAGTGCAAAAGCTCTTTCAGCTGCAGTGCCACAAGATGATTATCCTGCATGGACTTTGAAAATGATCGCAACCGTATTTTAATAACTTTCCTTTCCATATTTTCAGCGATGTTCTTGCAGCTTATGCCAGTTTTCTCTGGGAAATAGAAGACGATGGGGAAGGGGATACATCTCAACCAGAATACATCCAGGTGTCTCTTCCGGGTCATAAATTTGTGAATGTTTTATCAAATGGTTCTAATGTCGTTTTGAACTTGTTGAAGGTTAAAGAGGAGGCAATTCCAACTAAGCTTGACAGCCTAGCCACTAACTAAGATTTTAAACTCTTGCAGCTTCCATCTGAGCTTAATATTGACGTGGAAGACCATGCTGCATCTGATGCCAACGAGGGTGGCAGTGCTGAGGAGTATTGTAGGAGGATGGTTGAGGAGAATCCTTGCAACTCTTTGGTTTTAAAAAATTATGCTGAGTTTCTGTATCAGGTGAGATCTGTGCCCACTTTTTTCTCTTTTCTTCGTAAGGTCACTCAGTTTGTATTCTTGTTGTAGAATACAAGGAAAATCTGCAATTCGTGTTTGAGCTTTGTTTTCATAACTGGATATATTTTCACCAGATTTCATTCTCTAGAGGTGAAGCATGGTGGAAGAAGAGATTTATGGCTCGCTTTCAAAACTATTCTTTTAACAGTTTGAATACGTGGAGGGATATTTTGCTAGCCTGAAAAACTGTTTCAAAAAAGTAAGGAAGATCTGGAGAGATCTAATAGAGGACCAGTAGTTTGATAAGGACATACCTAACCTAGGTAAAGGACACTTTTCCATGACCATGGCATACAACTACAAGTCGATCATCAAAGAGGAAAGTCTATCTTATGATCCAAGGAAATAGATCTTTCCAATGGGGGTGAGCGACTAAACGTATAATTCAATATGCCATCTGGAACACATTCCATTAAGGACTAGGTGTTAGTCGCCATTTATTTTTCTTGAGACAATATTCCTGGGTTTAGAGTAGAGATATTACTATAGATGTAGCTTACATGGGAGCAAGAGAAAGAAAGTTATTCAATGGATCCATTTGTTACTCTGGCGTATTTACAATTTGAACATATTTAGGCTACAATAGCGAAATTCATTGAATCCCATGATGGATTGAGTTGTCCTTCAACTGTCATTGGACTTCATCATGAAGAGCAGTTAGAAAACACTATCTGGAAAGATTAATAAAAAATACATGCACAACATGTATCATATGTCTCGTAAAAATTCAAGTAAAGCAAGTTTTGCAAATACGTGAGTTGCAGTTAAGACATGGCTTAGGACTTGGCAGATCTTAAATTGTGGTAAAGATAATCATTCTGTAAAAGGATGCAAGGGTTTGGCACTGGAAATCAAAATCTGAAAAAAGCTGCAAACGGTGAGAAAGGTAAATAAACATGTTAACCAAATCTAAGAAACATGTTTAGTGATATACAAGTCTTCCATTTTAGGCTTTTGTAAACAAAATCAAGCAGTATCCATGTGATCTCTAATGCAGAAACATAAATACAAGTCTATGATGATGACAGGATGATTTTGCGAATGTGTTCTGTATTTAGTGTAACATCCCATGTAAAATTGAAGAAAGCATGCAGCATGGGGCGGAGATCACAGTGCAAATTTTTTATTAGGTGTTGTGGGAACAAGCTATACTGTGGACTATATGCTTCGTTTACTATGTTGTTTACTTCTTTCATGTGAACTTCTACATTGGAGTCTGGAGTTGTCATTAGTCCACTGTCATTCTTGACTTTAACAATTGTTTTCAACTGACAGTCCAAGAGAGACCTTGAAGGGGCTGAGGAATACTACTCCCGAGCCATACTGGCTGATCCTAGTGATGGTGAAACCCTGTCGCAGTACGCAAAATTGGTGTGGGAACTTTATCATGATCATGATAAAGCCTTGAGTTTCTTTGAGCAAGCAGCTCAAGCAACTCCTTCGGACAGGTGCATCCCTTTCTCCATAATTTAGAATTCTTAGAACTCAGAGGGGTTTTTGATATTCTTTAACGTTCATAAGATGGTCCTTCAGAGCTCTAAAGTTTACGGTCTTCAGTTGGAAACTGTACAGTATTGATGCTGAGCCTCATGTTTCTTTTCTTTACAAGAAAGAGAACATTCACTACAAGGAAGAGACTCTCTCGAAGAAAAGGGAGATGGTATAAAGGAGTCTAGTTTTAGGGATTAATACGTGTTTACCAGCCACTCGTTTCCCTATAGAGAAATTTTATGTTTGGCAAGTGTATTTTACTGGTCAGGACTCAGATGATGTGCATGATATAAGATGCTTTGATTGTTTGATAGGAATAGCAGCCAAACTATACCTTCCAATACTGACTGATTCTTGGCCTCGTTTTTTTCTTTCTTTCCTTCCAGCAATGTTCTCGCAGCGTATGCTAGTTTCCTGTGGGAAACAGAAGAAAATGAAGAAGATAGCACAAGTCAGTTTCAGATCCTCAATCACCATGAAGGTGCTGCAGCAGCTGCCAATGCTTAAATCCATTCATAAATACTAAACCAGGAGTATAGTTACTAATACTTTATCGGAAGTAAAGCAACAATAATGTGTTAAGATGGAAGCTCCAACTGAATAAATTCAAATGTTATTCAAACTGAGGGAAATTGCGACCAAATTAACAGCATTTTCTGATGACTTTTCCATCTGCTTTATTCAGTTCCCAGCAGTCTAGAACAACATTTCTGTAGCATCAATGAGTTTCCGTTGTATTTACAGATATAGTGTTGTGTGATGTATGCACAGACTGTGAAGGAGGGTGAGGCCATTTTTGTGCAGACATCAATATTTTTGGACCTGTGCATATGATCTGCATGCTAACATCACTATTTCATAATACGTGGGAAATAGAATGACCGTAGGAGCGCTCAAGAACCTTAGAAACATTGAAAAAATTTGAATAAACAAATAGATCCAGCTCAAGGAGCTTCATCAACCAGAGGTGCTCGATTCACATCAAACAAATGATCTCAAAATTGCAAACGTATTGCCTAGAATAATGAATGTTCACTAGAAACAAGTATCAAGAAACCCCAGAAGAGTGATTCATATGGGCAACATCTAAATCAACCTGACCTGAAAATATCAACACATCCTTCTTAAAACTAAAAAATGTGAATGTGACTGATTTGCAACTGCTAAACCATAAACTTTTGCTCTCCCTTTGTTAGGAAACCTAAACTATCTAATCTGTTTGATCTTGTCCATTTCTTGATACTTGGTGACCTGAGAACCCTCTATCTTGGCGTGGACCAGGCCTGTAATAACCATTTCCTTTTGGTCTGTTGTAGTCCCTGTCACCTCCATCATAGCTACCTCCTCTACCAGAACTCCGAGAGCTAAAACCACCCCTTGGAGCATCTGTTGGGTAGCCACCCCTGCCTCTACCCCTTCCTCCTGTTTGGAACATTTCAATCACCACAAAATTACAACAAAGATGCAATACCATACAAGATAACTGCTCAATAGAGAACCAGATGCTTTGTATTGCTTCAACATTCCAACAATGCTTATCCTAAAAACATAGAAAGAGAGAAAATTCCCAACAACAAAAACTGTTCATATATTGCTTATACCAATGCAAGATGTTATCATTCACACTGCAGGTGTACTGGACAGATTAGATATTTATTGCCATCAAGACATTTCTGTCACCATGCTTCTAAAAGGAAAGCCAGAGGGAGAAACAAGGAATAAAGGTTTATAGTAAATATCATTGTCAAGCTTTTGTTATCATTAAAATCAATAGAAAGCAAAGCGGTGGTAATAGATGGCAAGAAAAAAACTGACAGGTCAAATTGGGGACATGGCATAAACAAAGTCATCCAAAAGCTCCCAGGTAATTATTAAAATTATATATAATAAAATCATGCAAATCTAATTTTATGCAGCAATTAACCAATAGCAAGCTAATAAGGAACATAATATTAGTGTTAATGATAGTGGCATGGGAAAAATACGTACTTCCTGCTCGAAATGGGATGTTGCTGTTTGGTCTTCGCTCTTCAATGTAAACTTGCCGTCCACCAACAATTGCACTGCCCGCCTATAGATATACAATAATATATAAGGATGTATTCCTACATTACTAAAAAAAAAAAAAAACTACTTGCCTTTAAGGAAGGGTTTTTTTTCACATCAATGTTATAACCAGAATTAAAAAGACATTACAAAGTGAAAATGGCTTTTTAAAAAAAAAAAAAAAGCACCCAAGAATCTACTAGGTAGGGAGAAAAGGAAACACAAATGAATTGGCAATCAGTTTACAAAAAATCAGCCTCCCCACCATCAAGAAAATGATCAGCAGAAAACTTGTTTCTGATGTGGAATTACAAAGTAGAAAGACATGAGAAAAGGTTCAAAATGCCTCAAAATTGTACAAAATGCCTACATCAGAAAGCTTGGTAGAAAAAAGCACCAAATGCCTCAAAATTGTACAAGTTTAAACTGAGACTCCAAAATGTACATTGGAATTTTCTTTTTAAGAGAAACCGTGGATGTTACACATCCTTCACATTTGAAAGGAACACGGTTAATCAGTGAAAGTTCTTAATTACAAACTGAATGATGAGAAAGAGTAACACATGATGAAAAAGCAAGGTGTGATAAAAATGCTGCTTTTAAGGTTATTTAAACTTATATAGACCTTGACTGCATTATGAACACCAGCCATATCTTCAAATTCAACAAATGCATAACATACACCAACATCCTGCATGTAAACAAGAATCAACCTTTCAGCACAACAGATTTAAGGAAGAAGCAAAAATATACAGTCAAAACAGGTGCATGGATTTAACCTTGCGACTTCGAATGACTACTCCATCAGGCATGATGTCACCAAAATTCTTGAATTCCTCTTCAATCTCAGCTTCTGATAAGGTAGGCAGCAAGTTTCTCACGTATACAGACCTTATTTCATCTGAAAGTGATTCACACACACACCCACCCCAGACCAAAAAAAGAATCAGTTTGAATGCTCGAGAAATTTAAGGAAGTCGCTTTCAAGTTCCAAAATATAAATATAAATAAAAATACTTGTGCAGAGGTCTCTTTTTTTTTGGGGGGGGGATCAAAGTCATAATCAATTCAATCAAATTGTTGTAGATTTTGAAAGTGGCATGATTTATTGGAAATATCAATCACTGTGTCAAAGTGATAAATTGTAAAGGCAAAGCTCAAATATAACCTTCATGAATTTCCTCAGCTGTCTCTGCCTCTGGCCTTTCAAATGAATCTGACATCACAGTTGATTGTTGAACAGGGGCCTGTGAAGCGTGATTCCATTCTGAAGCAGGAGGTACATTCTTATTGACAGAAGGCTGGGGAGTCACTGATGTGGCAGATTGCCCCTTAGCAACACGTAACTTTCAATACAATTTAGGAAAAAGGAAAAAGAAAATTCAGTCTTCTATATATAGATGAATCTCAAATACTACAGATACATATTTTATGCATATATGTGCTATTTATTGAATCAACATAACTACCATGTATGATACATACAATAGAAGCATATGTGTGTTTTTGGGGCTCTCTAGCAGGTTCCTCAACAGAGGGAGGCTGGTGGTCTGGTGCATTGCTTGCTGTATTTTTAAGTGAGCCATTTGGCTTTTCCACAGAGTTTTCCTCCAGAATGTTTTCAGACTCGGACACTTGCTGCAACCTTTTCTCTGGGAAAGTATAGCTGTCAACAGGACCATTTTCTTTGGCGTCAGCAGGGGCCACAAATTCCCTAGCCTGGGTTTCTCCACCCATTAAATAGGTAGGAACTGTAAAGTTGTAGATAAAAAAAAATTATTTTCTGTATCTGGTGAAATTGACTTTTGGCCACACTCGATTTTAACTAGAGATATTTGGTAGCATAATTAGATTCCAGTCATAGCTTCACAACTCCTGACCTTGAAAGTAAATATACATCCAGTAGCTGTACACTTGCCATTACTCTATTGCTTAGAACTCGAATGTCAATCACACAGATTCCATCAAAGAACAATGACAACATCAGTAACTTACTTCCTCCCCATCTATGTTGAATAGCAAAGCAATATGTGAACAAAATCCAGGATTCATCATATAGACAGTTCAGGCTAATCCATAATACCTGGCTCAGAAATGGCACTTGGAGAATTGAGTTTGGAATCAAGATGGATCTGGGCTAATAAGACTGCTGGATGATGGTGAGTTGGTTGTTCGTCAGTGAAGTGAAAAACATCATTAAGAACAAAATAGCCTTTCTCCTGAGGGGCAAGAAAAAATGTCTCTACAAATTTCCTCTTATTATCAAAGCCTTTTACTTGCACGTAACCAGAAACCATCACAAGAACACCTCCATTCCAAGAATCTAGGGCATGCGCTGTCCTGATCTCAATTCCAGTATACTTGAGTGACATGATGAGAGCATGGATTTGCTGCCAAAAAAGAAAAGGAAAGGGAAACTGTTATCAGGGTCCTAATTAATACACATCCATGCATGATATAAGAGATGTACAGAACAAAAAAAGGGATCATTGCCTGGAAAACTATAAACTTCTCAGGTTTGCAACCAAACATCATTATGCATCAATGTTAAAGACTATGTATCTCCATATTCTTTGTCCACGACCCCACATCAGAAGAACTTTAATTGGTAATGGTCTTTTATCAAAATACAAGTAGCAAGGGAGGGGGGGGGGGAGAGACTGACATAATGTTAATAAAGCATACTTGATTTCAGGTAACATAAAAGCTTAGAAAGAATGTCTGTGTGTGTACATGTGTGCCTGCAAGGGAAATCACATTTCCACCATAAAGGCACAGAAAGGGAACTACAGTTTCCCAAATCGATTCAATTAATAGAGCCTTAATGTTCAATTGTAATAATATTTATATAAATTAAAAAATTCCAAGGGCTCATATGCTAGTGCGGTGGCTTATATAAAAGTACTATAATTAGAAGCTCTGCACTTGTAAGAGGTTGTTGTAAGGAGTTATGATGTTTTAGCTGGCAAGATTTTGAAAAAAGCTTCTACAACAAAGAATAATGTGTTTTCTTATCCTTTGGTAAATAAAAGGTACAACAGTAACCTTTCTTCATACAGAAAAGTTTATTGAGATTATAACCTATTTGTGCATCCTGTCCTTGTGAAATCACCACTGGCGAGCTCTGAGCCTCTTTACCTCTTAATTTTAAATTACTTTTAAAGCAAACCAAACCCTTACTAAACTTTATGCAGCAACCAGGAAGCAACTTGAAATCAGCTTAACAAACCACCAAACAAGACCCTAGGTTGTCTTCTAAGAAAAGCTAAAATCAAATTGTGAAAATTCATTACTATACGATGGAATACGAACAATAATTTCCCATAATAAATGAACTAACCTTCTCTTTAAGAAGAAAGTAATTTATAACAAAGATTGAGAAAAAAATTTCAAGAAAACGTTTATAATTTAGGTCATAAATAATTTAATATTTTTCTTTTCTTTTTTCTTTTTGAATGTTTCTGTTTGTTGATAATAAATTACAAAAAGATCCTTAATATGAGTTTGAGGCTAAATAAGCTAAGGTTTTTTATCTTTTAATTTTACTACAAATCGCATATCTTTAAAATGCAAATATTTTTGTATAACAAATGTGTGTGCCTTGCTTAACACCATGCATGCATATATGCTCTGCGCTAGCCACATTGGATTCAACACGCACTCACAAACACAGGCATGTATTGATATAAACACAAATGTTCAGTTTACAAGTTGGTTTTATTTAATGCTCTCTGTGACCTTATTATGTCTCCTTGGAGATGGTTATCAAAAATTTATCCCTAATAAACAGTAAAATTTTGCTTCAAGGTTGCAATAAACAAAATGCATAACACAGCATAAAAGAAGTAGAAAAATGCTGTCACTATCGTACTCGTGTAGTGAATTTCTCTTCTGATTGAGAAAAAAAGAAAACACACACACAACTTAAAGCTATGTCTCTAATGATGGAAAGTAAAATCAAATCGTAAATCGCTGACCATTCTAAACAAGAATACACAGGACATCATCGTTTGCATAATTTTCCTTCTTTTCTTTAGTTAATTAGCGTTAAAAAAGAGCCATTACCTTTGTTGCCATTTTTTTTCTAGTAGCTAATTTGATTCAAAACATGCATACATTTAAGGGTACTCAAAATTTTAGCTTGTATTAAAAACTGGGAATTTCTCGTTAAAGAAATCGAAAGACACCAAAAAAAAAAAAAAACACAATGATGGCACAAGTAAAGCAACTGCAAAATGGCCAATCAAATATTATAGAAATCGATTAAAAGAGAGAGAGAAAGAAAGGGAAGATTACTGACGAGCATTGTAGCAGCGGATTCTCTGATAGAGTCATCAATACGAAGCATAGTACTGGCATCGCTGTAGAACTGGTGGACAAACTCGGGCTGTTGCTGTAATACTTGATAGTACTGTGCCACAAAGTAAGTCCCTACCTACAACAACCAAACATTTCTTTATTTCAGTTACAAATGATAACGTAAAGAGTATAAAATATATGTTTTTTAAGGAGCCAACGGACGGACGAACCTGAGCAGCACTGACTGGAATGTGATAGGGCACCGACATCGACATTTCCGAAAAAAGAAAAACCTAGATCTATAAATGTCCCTCTCTGTCTCTCAAGATCTGCAGCATCAACACATTGTCTAAAAATAGAAGATAATAAACAGAGAGAAAGCAGGATCTGAGTGGTGACTGTTGTATTTGCTAGATAAAGAAAGAGAGATACCTGGAGACTCACTCACTCACTCACTCACGGGAGGGAGGGAGGATAATACTAATACCCTACAAGATTTGATGTGAAGAAGATTTTCTCCCACTCCTTTCCCCCTTTTCTTTTTTTCTTTTTGTATTGATCATGTGTTGTTTGTATTATTATTACGTTGTGTTCTTTCTTTGTTTTTTTGGGACAAATGCATCATCATCTTGTCCCTTAGGTTTCGGAAATCGGTTAAATTAACCCCTTGTAATTTGATTTTAACATAACAATCCTTATATTTTTATTTCGTTGTCACATATGGTCCCTCTTACAATTAATGAATGTACGGATATTTATTTTTGCTGTTAAAAGGTATTTTTGCATTTTTTTTATTTTAAATTAATTTTTTTATTTTTTATTATTTTAATGTGGAAACAAGTTTTACAAAATAAATAAGTATTATTTTAATATGTTTTTAAATAAAAAATATTTTAAAAAATTATTATTATTATTATAATTTTAAAAACTAAATCAGTATGGTTAGTTATTAGTGGTGACATTTGGATATAAATTAATTTTTAAAAAAATATATTAGAAAAAAAAATCTTTAAAATCTATATTATTATTATTATTATTATATTCTCATGTTTATAGGGCCAAAAAAAATATTAAAGTGTGGTTTGTAATTATTTTATAAAGTGCTTTTTATTTGAAAATATATTAAAATAATATTTTTTTTATTTTTAAAAAAATTATTTTTAATAGCAGCATATCTAAATAATTTAAAATTATTATTTTAAAATAAAAATATATTTTTTAAAATATAAAAATTAACTAAACCTAATCATTTTAATAGGCTGAGACCAGACAATTTCTTTGGCCCTCTTTCCTATGATGTCTGTTAGTGCTAGCCGTCAAAATAACTATAAAAAAGTAATAATTAAAGGGACTTTTTAATTTACTTGCTAACCCTACTGCTTGGTGCTATCTTGCACTCGTGGAACATGGCTCGCTTTCCTTTTTTGTCTACCTTTTCATTTTCTTTCAATGACTCCCGAAAATAAATAAAGAACCTTTATTACTTTCTTTTTCATATTACTTTTTAATTTGAAGCTCGTTTTGTTACTGTTTTTTTAAAATATTAAACTCTTTTTATTCTAAAATATGTTTTCCAAACTCTGCTTAAATTCGGAAAAAATGAAAAACTAGTTTTAACATAGATTTATTCTTAACAACACTAAAATTTCGGGACAATTACCTCATCATTTAATCAAAATATAGGTATGTATCCTTATAGTGCAAAATGTCATCACCATATTTACAGATTAATTTTTGAAAGGACAATTCAGATCTTCTGTATCACAGCATGAAGGTCATTTGTTGTCTGACACAATCATAGCAATGCCAAATCTATGCTTCTGCTAAACACTGTCAAATACTGTGTTTGATTCCTTAATAATATAATTGCTTGCTGTTGTTTCTTGTTTATAATTCCATGCTACAATGGAAAAGTTGCCCCTTTTTTGTTACAGAAATGAGGGACATCCGGTGATTCTCCAAAGGATCTAATTGGCAACCCATAGGCAGAGGACCAAATGTTCTCTAAAACATCATCATAGCAAATCATAGACCATACGGGTGCCCATCCACTACATCTTATTCATGGAAAAAAAAACTAAGCTAATTTTATGAATGAAAAGTGATACAACAATGTCTTTTGTTTGTACAGCCATTGTCAAGTAAAAATGAGTAGCTAGGTATAAAATGCAGCAATAAACAAAGGCAGCAAGGCAGGCAATACACGAAATTTTTTTCCTTTTTCTTTTTTGTAAGCGTATTCATAGCCTTACCAAATAAAAACCCCACATACAAATTCCATAAAGTGAACTTCCACTCATGAATCAGGAAGTGGAAGATCAGGCCAAAACACAATAGACATGTAAGAAGAAAGAGAATCCCAGGTTTACCCAAGTTACTGCAATAAGCAAAAGTAACTATTGTTTACTTTCCATTAATTTCATCTGGGCTATCGGCATTGGGATGGCTCAGGCCATCCCTTCAAGAATCTTGACACGGTTTCATCCACAATCTCATGAATTTTCCTCCCTTAGAGCTAAGCTTACGGCGCAATGCTCGTCCCTCTAGTTCCTAAATAAGGAACACAAGAGCCATTGATTAATTGCTTTTTCCAAAGAAAAAAAATGGTAGTAGTAACCTGAGCAAGATGTATTCAAGAGAGTAGAGTGGAGATGGACTTGTAACGACTACTCCATCAACGAGATACAAGGTGTCTGTTATGTCATCTCTGCTCTTTGTTGGGAATAACATTCACAAAACCGATAACCCAACGGAGGATTAGTGTCCTTTGTCATCTCCCATCATAATAGAACCCTTCGCCTCAACAACAAACGTCACCATATATTCCGTTGAAAGGACTTGTGTCAAACTATTCAGAATGTTTTCGCAAGTGACCAAGATCAAATTTTCCAACAAAAAGTTTGTATTCTGTTTCTGGATAATAATGGTTCTTTAGGTTTAGGATTGTCCCTGAAAAGTACACCCTCAAAGAGGCGACCCATGTAATGCTGAAAAGGAGAAAAATATTGAAGCTTGAGGTCAAATGACTTGTACTTCTTTTAAGCATTCATCACGAACTCACTCAACATAGAGAGAGTGACAGAGAAAATCATAGATGTGAAAGATGAGTTCTTACGCTTTCATCAAGATTTTCAATGACTGCATTACAATCTTCAAATGCTGCACATTGTCACGAATGCCGAAACCTCTAGCTTCTTCCAGTTTCTCTGTGATAGAGAACCTGCAGCCATGCTCATTCTTCAGTAAAGGAAATAAACAGTGCTATAGAATCCCATGAAAGCATTAGTAGCGGGATTAGGGCAAATTGTAAGCTAAAGAGTAAAGAGTAATCAATACTTGAGCACAAGTTCTAAAATATTCAAAGCATTTCATTACCAATAATCAAGTTTCCATCATGATATAGTACTTAAGCATCAATTTTCTGAAAAAAGTATGAAATCAGTAATAACAAGAGAAGGGCTGTCTAAATTTGGATGTTCAGGAGTCTGAAAACAAAGGAAAATCAATGCAGTGCTTTATTGCACACAGAAGCGGATTTCACTCTTTCACTTCCCAAAACCCCGTGTAGCAGTGAAATTTGGGAATAAAACTTCTCTAGCAGCAAATGTAAGATCATCAGTTAAACAATCATTCACCTCCCCTTTTTCACAGGCAACAATTATGCACCTCCTCGTGCCTCGGTTCACATTGAACAACCTACTTAGTTGCGACTCATCCTTGAATCCAAGTGAATGTAGAAGATAACAAGGAAAATGTTGCCACAATGATAACATGTGGCTCCTCCTTCATAGTTTTTTTCTAGGACAGTGGACCACATTCCTGACTGATGGAGTGATCGTGATAACAAGGGAATAACAGCATACTCAAGCCTCCAATTTTCCGATCCAATCTTTTCAAAGAGGCAACCTACAACTTTGTCTTGAGATTATAAAACTGAATTATCAGGCTTGTTCCATTCATCCAAGTTCAAGAAGCTCATATAGTTTATGTTCAATCTATTACCATTTACCACTCTATTGCCAACTGATCACCAACACAGGAATTTCACTACTTAGATTGAATTGTCCAATTAACCTACATTTTAAAGTTATCAGAACCTTCACTCATGGCATATTAATGCAAACATATGCACCTTGCTCACACTACCAAAGCAAGCTCAAGTTTTCATAGCCCATCAAAAAATTTAGATTTAAAGCACATGCCATCTGTCGATCCAAGTATCTCTATGGCGAACTTTCGAGCTGAATTTTCTAGCTATAGCAGAGCTATATTTAACAAAGTTATTTGGTTCTTGCATGTTTGATGAACCACTTTGCCACTACACTATATACGTTGGCATCATACACAGGCTTTGCTTATTCATGAGTTGATGGTAAATCTAGTCAAAATTGCATATCCTACTCAAGTAAAGTATAAAATAGCTAATATAATTAGAAGGAAATAAATCACCCTCTCAATTATCTCATCATATGCATTAATGTTTAACATACCTCGACCATCTCTGGACTACCATACTCTTGAATGATTCCAGCAAGCTGTGCGCTGTCAACATTATATGGCAAATTCCCAAAGTAAAGCTTAGTATTAACAGGGATCTCATTAGTTTCTCCTTTTGCTTCTTCTGAAGCCAGTTCCTCTTCCTCCACCGCAGAAGCAATTGCAGGTGCCTCCTCTTGAGCAAAAGCAGCAGATACTCTCGGCACCCTCCATGTGACTGCAACTTGTGAAAGTGGTTCTATAACATAATCAGAGCGATATAACGAGGCTAACATGATGCGAGCTGGCGAGACTTTGAGGAGAGAATGATCCAATGGACAGTGCTTGATATGCATGCGTTTGAAGGGGTGAATTGATGAAGGAGAGAAAGACGAGCCTGCAGCTGCAGCAGCAGAGGCAGCCATGGTCAAGAAATTGGCTCGAAAAGTGCTGGTGATGGTTTTTTCAGTTATGGGTGGGGGTATGATGACTTGAAAGTAAGTGTTAATGGAGGGACGGGAGAAGGGTTAAGCTGTGCAAGCTGATGTGGGCAGATTGTGTCCAATGAGATGAGGGTAGAGATATACACAGGGGGATAAGGTGAGTTTACCATGGATCAGACTCAGACTTCAGTGGTGGTAATTATTGGTCTCTCTTGCCTTTTTCACTGCTAGAACTGATGCTTGGTCTATCCGTTGTTTGACATGTCTTTCTAGATTCATCAAGGAATGAACGACACGCCTTTCAAGATCTGTAAATGAGAAACATGTCTTTTGGACCAACTGCTGTGTCACTCCACACTTGATAATAGCATTTCACTCAACAGTCTCGTTATAAGTTCAAATGATTTTGATGAGTGAGCAGTGAAGTGTAGAGATCTTTCGATTGGCAATTGCCTAAAAGCTAGTACATGAATGGGAAATTGTTTAAGATCCACATTTGCATACATATGTATATTTGCTATTAAAAAAAAAAATGGATTAAAAAAAAAAAAACAAATGGCTGCGGCCAAGAAACATTAAGGGTTCTGGCATATCTTCTTAAGGAAGTTAAAGTTTGGTTCTCAAGAACTACTTCTGTGATTTTAATGCAGAAGCGAGTTGTAAGGAGATCTACTGTTACTAAATCACAAGTAATTTTGTTCCTGGGTAGTCTGGATCAACAATTTCAATAAGATGTTGGGCACAATCTGCTGCCATGAGATATTTTGGATGTTACTCGTAGGGGTGAGAAAAAAACCGAGAAACAGAGAAAAAAATAACCAAAAAAACTAAACCGTGAAAAAAAACCAATAAACGATTAAAATTATGAAAAAACCACCGTTCGGTTCGGTATTGGTTTTATAAGCCTAAAACCAAACCAAAAAAAAAACGAGCCAAACTGGTAAAAAAAACCAAGCAAACCCGGTTTGAACCTTCTTTCATCCAGTTTAGTTATTGCCGAACTTTTGATACCCTAGTTACTCACTACTCATCACATCATGCATCATGTATGTTTTTGCACTATGTACACGTTAAATGATGATATTGAACATACAGTCTGAGTTTGCTAGCTCCACGAATCACCATGGACTTTGGCTGGAGAGCCATGCCTGCAACTGCCCCATGTATTGTTGAACCTTTCCATCAATGATTGGTGCGGGCTGGCTGATCTTTCTGATCTCCCTTTCTCTGGATTCCCCTGAACTACAAGCTCATAATGTGAGGATTTCTTCTCTGGGCTACAAAATCATAATGTAAGGACTAAGGACTCTGTTATGTGAACACTGCTCTTCATGTGGTTTCTATTACAGTATAGCAATATTGCAACTGAGGTTATCACGCTTCCATTAGGAAACAAAAATGCCCTAGCTATAATCATAGCTATCATGATCTCAACTGTCGATCCAGTGTGTACAATCAAACAATTAGATTCTCATGAAACGTGGTTTATCGGTTGCGATCTTTCTTCTCTGGCTGGATGCTTCAGGTGGTGACCATTTCTTTACTTTAAGCTCACTCTTGTTATCAGAAGTGTTCTTGGACTTTCTTGTATTTGTTGGACTTGCATCAGTGATTTGACCGGGGACAACTTTACATGGTTCATGTCTACTTTCCATCAGCTTTATTATTCTTCGAAGCTGTAGGTCGTGCCACTTTAGTCCAGTTGTTGCTTCCAATCACCGCATCATTGTCTAGATACAAATTCGAAAATCCACAAGTTAGAGATCTTCACGGCATCTAAATAGATCGTGGGTATACAAACACATAACTGGAAAGGAGTGCAGATAGCTGGGTTTGTAAACAGCAAAAAGACATGCATACGAACAAATGTGATCTACAATGGTTATCAGAGATCCTAAGAAAACTGGTCATTATGTTCCTAAACAAACACATCATCTTGTTCCCCAAAATTTTTAAATCTGATGCTTCCAAACCACACAGACTTTAAGTTATTTCAGGCTTTATGTATCCAGAGACTTCCACTGACATGGTTTCCTAACCGCACAAGAACCTTCTGCATCTTCCATAGTCTTATTCAATAATTTGAAAAGCTCAGAATTTAGAACATAATAATCAACAAGATATCATACGATGACAATCAAAGCTTATGTGTTGTAAGAAAGGAATTAGACTCTGGATGACTTGCATTGTTGCCTGAAAAGCCAAAAACCAAAAGCATTTTTCATTACTACAGTTATAGCTCCTACACAAATATATCAATCTTTTGTGCTACAAACATAAGAGTAATGAAAGCTTACTTTCATTCTCCAACCCTAAACCACGTTGAAGCTAGCTTCGGTTTAATTTATATTTATATGTCTATATGAAGCTCTTTGAAGCACCTATTAAGACATGATAGAGTACGACACCATAGTAATAATAGTAGACAGTAAATAGTACTTCAAGAGATAAATTTGGATTAAATGGTTAACAGGAAAGATATTACCAGGACTAGATAAGACAGCACGTGGACGTGGGATCGAACTGGCTCT
>CM055355.1:947142-989315 GCA_029228515.1 Populus alba x Populus x berolinensis | reverse complement strand
GGTTGCCGAAATTCAGTTGCCTTTGAATTTCGGGAGATCCCTCTTGCGCATGTATGCTTCTCTACTTGTTCTACACCAAACTTCCTTCCGCAAAGGCTTCGCTTTGACTCTGAGTTTCGCGCATTCCGACTTCGATGGCCCGGTTGCCGAAATTCATTGCCTTTGAATTTCGGTGATCCCTCTTGAGCATGTATGCTTCTGCTACGTGTACTACATCACACTTCCTTCCGCAAAGGTCGAAACGCTTTGACTGGTTGAGTTTCGCGGCATTCCTCTTCGATGCCCCGTTGCCGAAATTCAGTTGCCTTTGAATTTCGGTGATCCCTCTTGAGCATGTATGCTTCTGCTACTTGTTCTACACCACACTTCCTTCCGTAAAGGGCTAGTAAACGCTTTGAATCCGTGATGTGTTTTGTGGCATTCCGACTTCGATGACCCCGGTTGCCGAAATTCAGTTGCCTTTGAATTTTCGGGTGAATATCCTCTTAAGCATGTTTTGGCGTCTGCTACTTGTTCTACATCACACTTGCTTCCTTCAAACAGCGAAACGCTTTTGACTCGGTGACTTTCACGGCATTCCCGACTTTCTGATGCCACACCGGTTGCCGAATAATTCAGTTGCCTTTGAATTTCGGGTGATCCCTCTTGAGCATAGGATGCTTCTGCTACTTGTTCTACATCACACTTACTTCCGCAAACAGGGCCGTAACGCTTTGACTCGTTGAGTTTACCGCGGCATGCCGACTTCGATGCCTCCGGTTGCCGGAAATTCAGTTGCCCTTTGAATTTCGGGGTGATCCCTCTTGAGCATGTTATGCTTCTTGATACTTGTTCATACATCAACTCTTCCTTCCGCAAAGGGCGAAACGCGTTGACTGGATGAAGTTTCGCGGCATTCCGACTTCGATGCCCCGGTTGCCGAAATTCCAGTTTGCCTCTTGAAATTCGGGTGATCCCTTCTGAGCATGTATGCTTCCTATTCCTACTTCGTTCTACACCACACTTCCTTTCCTCTATAAGGGCGTAACGCTTTGACTGGATGAGTTTTCGCGGCATTACCGACTTCGATGCCCCGGTTGCCGAAATTCCAGTTGCCTTTGAAATTCGGGTGATCCCTCCTTAGAGCATGTATGGCTTCTGCTACTTGTTCTACATCCACACTTCCTTTCCGCAAATGCGAAGACGCGTTGACTGGTTAGAGTTTCGCGGCATTCCGACTTTGATGCCCCGGTTGACGGATATTCAGTTGCCTTTGAATTTTCGGGTGATCCCTCTTGAGCCATCGTATGCTTCTGCTACTTCTTCTACAACCACATCTTTCCTTCCGCAAAGGGCGTAACGCTTTGACGGGTGAGTTTCGCGGAATTCCGATATACTTCGATGCCCCGGTTGCCGAAATTCAGTTGCTTTTGAATTTCGGGTGATCCACTCTTGAGCAATGTTATGCTTCTGCTTACTTGTTCTAAATACCTCACTTCCTTCCCGTCAAAGGGCGTAACGCTTTGACTCGATGAGTTTCGCAGCAATATACGACTTCGTTTCCCACCGGTTGCCCGAAATTCAGTTGCCTTTGAATTTTTTTTGCGGGTGATCCCTCTTGAGCATGGATGCTTCGGCTACTTGTTCTACACCACACTTCCTTCCGCAAAGGGCGTAACGCTTTGACTGGATGAGTTTCGCGGCATTCCGACTTCGATGCCCCGGTTGCCGAAATTCAGTTGCCTTTGAATTTCGGGTGATCCCTCTTGAGCATGTATGCTTCTGCTACTTGTTCTACATACACACTTCCTTCCGCAAAGGGCGTAACGCTTTGACTGGATGAGTTTCGCGGCATTCCGACTTCGATGCCCCGGTTGCCGAAATTCATTTGCCTTTGAATTTCGGGTGATCCCTCTTGAGCTTGTATGCTTCTGCTACTTGTTCTACACCACACTTCCTTCCGCAAAGGGCCTAACGCTTTGACTGGATGAGTTTCGCGGAATTTTCCGACTTCGATGCCCCGGTTGCCGAAATTCTGTTGCCTTTGAATTTCGGGTGATCCCTCTTGAGCATGTATGCTTCTTCTACTTGTTCTACAGCACACTGCCTTCCGCAAAGGGCGTAACGCTTTGACTGGATGAGTTTTCGCGGCATTCCGACTTCGATGCCCCGGTTGCCGAAATTCAGTTGCCTTTGAATTTCGGGAGATCCCTCTTGAGCATGTATGCTTCTGCTACTTGTTCTACAACACACTTCCTTCCGCAAAGGGCGTAACGCTTTGACTGGATGAGTTTCGCGGCATTCCGACTTCGATGCCCCGGTTGCCGAAATTCAGTTGCCTTTGAATTTCGGGTGATCGCTCTTGAGCATGTATGCTTCTGCTACTTGTTCTACAACACACTTCCTTCCGCAAAAGGGCGTAACGCTTTGACTGGATGAGTTTCGCGGCATTCCGACTTCGATGCCCGGGTTGCCGTAAATTCAGTTGCCTTTGAATTTGGGTGATCCCTCTTGAGCATGTATGCTTCTGCTACTTGTTCTACACCACACTTCCTTCCGCAAAGGGCGTAACGCTTTGACTGGATGAGTTTCGCGGCATTCCGACTTCGATGCCCCGGTTGCCGAAATTCAGTTGCCTTTGAATTTCGGGTGATCCCTCTTGAGCATGTATGCTTCTGCTACTTGTTCTACACCACACTTCCTTCCGCAAAGGGCGTAACGCTTTGACTGGATGAGTTTCGCGGAATTCCGACTTCGATGCCCCGGTTGCCGAATTCAGTTGCCTTTGAATTTCGGGTGATCCCTCTTGAGCATGTATGCTTCTGCTACTTGTTCTACACCACACTTCCTTCCGCAAAGGGCGTAACGCTTTGACTGGATGAGTTTCGCGGCATTCCGACTTCGATGCCCCGGTTGCCGAAATTCAGTTGCCTTTGAATTTCGGGTGATCCCTCTTGAGCATGTATGCTTCTGCTACTTGTTCTACACCACACTTCCTTCCGCAAAGGGCGTAACGCTTTGACTGGATGAGTTTCGCGGCATTCCGACTTCGTTGCCCCGGTTGCCGAAATTCAGTTGCCTTTGAATTTCGTGTGATCCCTCTTGAGCATGTATGCTTCTGCTACTTGTTCTACACCACACTTCCTTCCGCAAAGGCGTAACGCTTTGTCTGGATGAGTTTCGCGGCATTCCGACTTCGATGCCCAGGTTGCCGAAATTCAGTTGCCTTTGAATTTCGGGTGATCCCTCTTGAGCATGTATGCTTCTGCTACTTGTTCTACACCACACTTCCTTCTGCAAAGGGCGTAACGCTTTGACTGGATGAGTTTCGCGGCATTCCGACTTCGATGCCCCTGTTGCCGAAATTCAGTTGCCTTTGAATTTCGGGTGATCCCTCTTGAGCATGTATGCTTCTGCTACTTGTTCTACACCACACTTCCTACGCAAAGGGCGTAACGCTTTGACTGGATGAGTTTCGCGGCATTCCGACTTCGATGCCCCGGTTGCCGAAATTCAGTTGCCTTTGAATTTCGGTGATCCCTCTTGAGCAAGTATGCTTCTGCTACTTGTTCTACAGCACACTTCCTTCCGCAAAGGGCGTAACGCTTTGACTGGATGAGTTTCGCGGAATTCCGACTTCGATGCCCGCGTTGCCGAAATTCAGTTGCCTTTGAATTTCGGGTGATCCCTCTTGAGCATGTATGCTTCTGCTACTTGTTCTACAGAACACTTCCTTCCACAAAGGGCGTAACGCTTTGACTGGATGAGTTTCGCGGCATTCCGACTTCGTTGCCCGGTTGCCGAAATTCAGTTTGCCTTTGAATTTCGGGTGTGATCCCTCTTGAGCATGTATGCTTCTGCTACTTGTTCATCCACAGCACACTTCCTTCCGCATAACGGGCGTAACGCTTTCGACTGGTATGAGTTTCGCGGCTATTCCGACTTCGATGCCCCGTCTGCCGAAAATTCAAGTTGCCTTTGGAATTTTCGGGTGATTCCCTCCTTGAGCATGTATGCTTCTGGCCTACTTGTTCTAACCACCACACTTCCTTCCGCAAAGGGCGTTAAACGCTTTGACTGGTATGAGTTTCGCGGCATTCCGACTTCGATGCCCCGGTTGCCGAAATTCAGTTGCCCTTTGAATTTCGGGCACCGTTGATCCCTCTTGAGCATGTATGCTTCTGCTACTTGTTCTACACCACCACCTTCTTCCTCAGAAGGCGTAACGCTTTGACTGGATGAGTTTCGCGGCATTCCCGACCTCGATGCCACGGTTTGCCGAAATTCAGTTGCCTTTGGAATTTCGGGTGATCCCTCTTGAGCATGTATGCTTCTGCTACTTGTTTCTACACCACACTTCCTTCCGCAAATGCATAACGCTTTGACTGGATCGAGTTTCGCGGCATTCCGACTTCGATGAGCACTTCTCCGCCCGGTTGCCCAAATTCAGGTTGCCTTTGAATTTCGGGTGATCCCTCTCTGAGCGGTATGGCTTTTGCTACTTGTTCTACACCACACTTCCTTCCGCAAATGGCGTAACGCTTTGAATGGATGAGTTTCGCGGCATTCCGACTTCGATGCCCCGGTTGCCGAAATTCAGGTGCTTTTTAATTTCGGGTGATCCCTCTTGAGCATGTATTGGTTCTGCTACTTGTTTTAACACCACACTTCCTTCCGCAAAGGGCATAACGCTTTGACTGGATTGAGTTTCGCGGAATTCCGTTTCGATGCCCCGGTTGCCGAAATTCAGTTGGCTTTGAAATTTCGGTCGTGATCCCTCTTGAGCATGTATGCTTCTTCTACTTGTTCTACAGCCACACTTCCTTCCGCAAAGGGCGGTAACGCGCCCCCCCCCGACCCTTTGACTGGATGAGTTTTCGTGGCATTCCGACTTCGATGCCCCGGTTGTTCGAAATTCAGTTGCCTTTGAATTTCGGGTGATCCCTCTTGAGCATGTATGCTTCTGATACTTGTTCTACACCACAACTTCCTTCCGCAAAGGAGAGTAACGCTTTTGACTGGATGAGTTTCGTGCATTCCGACTTCGATTTGCCCCGGTTGGTGGAAATTCAGTTGCCTTTGAATTTCGGGTGATTCCCTCTTGAGCTTGTATGCTTCTGCTACTTGTTCTACTCCACACTGCCTTCCGCAAAGGGCGTAACGCTTTGACTGGATGTGTTTCGCGGCATTCCGAATTCGATGCCACGGTCTGCCGATAATTCAGTTGCCTTTGAATTTCGGGGGATCCCTCTTGAGCATGTACGCTTCTGCTACTTTTTTCTACATCACACTTCCTTCCGCAAAGGGCATAACGCTTAGACTGGATGAGTTTCGTGGCAGTCCGACTTCGAACTGCCCAGGTTGCCGAAATTCAGTTGCCTTTGAATTTCGGAGTGATCCCCTCTTGAGCTTGTATGCTTCTGCTACTTGTTCTATACCACACTTCCTCTCCGCAAAGGGCGTAACGCTTTTGACTGGATGAGTTTCGCGTCATTCCGACCTCGATGCCCCGGTTGCCGTAAATTCAGTTGCACTATGGAATTTCGGGTGATCCCTCTTGAGCATGTACGTTTCCTGCTACTTGTTCTACAACACACTTCCTTCCGCAAAGGGCGTAACGCTTTGACTGGATGAGGTTTCCGCGGCATTTTCCGACTTCGATGCCCGGGTTGCTGAAATTCAGTTGGCCTTTGAATTTCGGGTGATCCCTCTTGAGCACATGTATGCTTCTGCTACTTGTTCTACACCACACTTCCTTCCGCAAAGGGCGTAACGCTTTGACTGGGTTGAGTTTCGCGGCATTCCGACTTCGATGCCCCGGTTGCTGGAAATTTCAGTTGCCTTTGAATTTCGGGTGATCCCTCTTGAGCATGTACGCTTCTGCTACTTGTTCTACACCACAATTCCTTCCGCAAAAGGGCGGTAACGCTTTGACTGGATGAGTTTTTTCGCGGCATTCCGACTTCGATGCCCCGGTTGCTGAAATTCAGTTGCCTTTGAATTTCGGGTGATACCTCTTGAGCATGTATTGCTTCTGCTACTTGTTTTACATTCCACACTCTCTTACGCAAACAGCGAAACGCTTTGACTCGGTGAGTTTCGCGGTATTCCGACTTCGATTGCCCCGGTTATTGAAATTCAGTTGCATTTGAATTTCGGGTGATCCCTTCTTGAGCATGGTATGCTTCTGCTTACTTGTTCTACACGACACTTCCTTCCCGCAAAGGGCGTAACGATTTGACCTGGATGAGTTTCGCGGCCATCCGACTTCGATGCCCCGGTTGCCGAAATTTCGTTGCCTATTGAATTTCGGGTAATCCCTCTTGAGCATGTATGCATTCTGCTTACTTGTTCTACACCACACTTCCTTCCGCATATGGCGTAACGCTTTGGACTGGATGAGTTATCGCGGCATTCCGACTTCGATGACCCGGTTGCCGAAACTTCAGGTGCTTTTTAATTTTTTTTTTTTTTTTTCGGGTGATCCCTCTTGAGCATGTATGCTTCTAACTTGCTCTACACCACACTTCCCTTACCGCAAGAGGCATAACGCATTTGACTGGATGAGTTTCGCGGAAGAATTTCCGACTTCGACTATGCCCACGGTTGCCGAGAATTCCAGTTGGCTTTGGAAGTTCTGGTGTTCCCTCATTGGAGGCATGTATGCTTCTGCTACTTGTTCTACAGCACACTTCCCTTCGCACAAGGGCGTAACGCTTTATCTGGATGAGTTTCGCGGGCCATTCCGACTTCGATGCAACGAGTTGCTGAAATTCAGGTGCCATTTGAATTTGGGGTGATCTCTCTTGAGCATGTATGCTTCTGCTACTTGTTCTACACCACACTTCCTTCCGCCTAGGGCGTAACGCTTTGACTGGATGAGTTTCGCGGCATTAGACTTCGTTACCCCGGTTGGCCGAAAATTCAGTTGCACTTTGAAGTTTCGGGTGATCCCTCTTGAGCATGTACCGCTTCGGCTACTTGTTCTACACCACACTTCCTTCCGCAAAGGGCTGTAACGCTTTGTTGGATGAGTTTCGCGGCATTCCGACTTCGATGCCCCGGTTGCCGAAATTCAGTTGCCTTTGAATTTCGGGTGATCCCTCTTGAGCATGTATGCTTCTGCTACTTGTTCTACACACACTTCCTTCCGCAAAGGGCGTAACGCTTTGACTGGATGAGTTTCGCGGCATTCCGACTTCGATGCCCCGGTTGCCGAAATTCAGTTGCCTTTGAATTTCGGGTGATCCCTCTTGAGCATGTATGCTTCTGCTACTTGTTCTACATCACACTTCCTTCCGCAAAGGGCGTAACGCTTTGACTGGATGAGTTTCGCGGCATTCCGACTTCGATGCCCCGGTTGCCGAAATTCAGTTGCCTTTGAATTTCGGGTGATCCCTCTTGAGCATGTATGCTTCTGCTACTTGTTCTACATCACACTTCCTTCCGCAAAGGGCGTAACGCTTTGACTGGATGAGTTTCGCGGCATTCCGACTTCGATGCCCCGGTTGCCGAAATTCAGTTGCCTTTGAATTTCGGGTGATCCCTCTTGAGCATGTATGCTTCTGCTACTTGTTCTACACCACACTTCCTTCCGCAAAGGGCGTAACGCTTTGACTGGATGAGTTTCGCGGCATTCCGACTTCGATGCCCCGGTTGCCGAAATTCAGTTGCCTTTGAATTTCGGGTGATCCCTCTTGAGCATGTATGCTTCTGCTACTTGTTCTACATCACACTTCCTTCCGCAAAGGGCGTAAACGCTTTGACTGGATGAGTTTCGCGGCATTCCGACTTCGATGCCCCGGTTGCCGAAATTCAGTTGCCTTTGAATTTCGGGTGATCCCTCTTGAGCATGTATGCTTCTGCTACTTGTTCTACACCACACTTCCTTCCGCAAAGGGCGTAACGCTTTGACTGGATGAGTTTCGCGGCATTCCGACTTCGATGCCCCGGTTGCCGAAATTCAGTTGCCTTTGAATTTCGGGTGATCCCTCTTGAGCATGTATGCTTCTGCTACTTGTTCTACACCACACTTCCTTCCGCAAAGGGCGTAACGCTTTGACTGGATGAGTTTCGCGGCATTCCGACTTCGATGCCCCGGTTGCCGAAATTCAGTTGCCTTTGAATTTCGGGTGATCCCTCTTGAGCATGTATGCTTCTGCTACTTGTTCTACACCACACTTCCTTCCGCAAAGGGCGTAACGCTTTGACTGGATGAGTTTCGCGGCATTCCGACTTCGATGCCCCGGTTGCCGAAATTCAGTTGCCTTTGAATTTCGGGTGATCCCTCTTGAGCATGTATGCTTCTGCTACTTGTTCTACACACACTTCCTTCCGCAAAGGGCGTAACGCTTTGACTGGATGAGTTTCGCGGCATTCCGACTTCGATGCCCCGGTTGCCGAAATTCAGTTGCCTTTGAATTTCGGGTGATCCCTCTTGAGCATGTATGCTTCTGCTACTTGTTCTACACCACACTTCCTTCCGCAAAGGGCGTAACGCTTTGACTGGATGAGTTTCGCGGCATTCCGACTTCGATGCCCCGGTTGCCGAAATTCAGTTGCCTTTGAATTTCGGGTGATCCCTCTTGAGCATGTATGCTTCTGCTACTTGTTCTACACACACTTCCTTCCGCAAAGGGCGTAACGCTTTGACTGGATGAGTTTCGCGGCATTCCGACTTCGATGCCCCGGTTGCCGAAATTCAGTTGCCTTTGAATTTCGGGTGATCCCTCTTGAGCATGTATGCTTCTGCTACTTGTTCTACACACACTTCCTTCCGCAAAGGGCGTAACGCTTTGACTGGATGAGTTTCGCGGCATTCCGACTTCGATGCCCCGGTTGCCGAAATTCAGTTGCCTTTGAATTTCGGGTGATCCCTCTTGAGCATGTATGCTTCTGCTACTTGTTCTACACCACACTTCCTTCCGCAAAGGGCGTAACGCTTTGACTGGATGAGTTTCGCGGCATTCCGACTTCGATGCCCCGGTTGCCGAAATTCAGTTGCCTTTGAATTTCGGGTGATCCCTCTTGAGCATGTATGCTTCTGCTACTTGTTCTACACCACACTTCCTTCCGCAAAGGGCGTAACGCTTTGACTGGATGAGTTTCGCGGCATTCCGACTTCGATGCCCCGGTTGCCGAAATTCAGTTGCCTTTGAATTTCGGGTGATCCCTCTTGAGCATGTATGCTTCTGCTACTTGTTCTACACCACACTTCCTTCCGCAAAGGGCGTAACGCTTTGACTGGATGAGTTTCGCGGCATTCCGACTTCGATGCCCCGGTTGCCGAAATTCAGTTGCCTTTGAATTTCGGGTGATCCCTCTTGAGCATGTATGCTTCTGCTACTTGTTCTACACCACACTTCCTTCCGCAAAGGGCGTAACGCTTTGACTGGATGAGTTTCGCGGCATTCCGACTTCGATGCCCCGGTTGCCGAAATTCAGTTGCCTTTGAATTTCGGGTGATCCCTCTTGAGCATGTATGCTTCTGCTACTTGTTCTACACCACACTTCCTTCCGCAAAGGCGTAACGCTTTGACTGGATGAGTTTCGCGGCATTCCGACTTCGATGCCCCGGTTGCCGAAATTCAGTTGCCTTTGAATTTCGGGTGATCCCTCTTGAGCATGTATGCTTCTGCTACTTGTTCTACACCACACTTCCTTCCGCAAAGGGCGTAACGCTTTGACTGGATGAGTTTCGCGGCATTCCGACTTCGATGCCCCGGTTGCCGAAATTCAGTTGCCTTTGAATTTCGGGTGATCCCTCTTGAGCATGTATGCTTCTGCTACTTGTTCTACACCACACTTCCTTCCGCAAAGGGCGTAACGCTTTGACTGGATGAGTTTCGCGGCATTCCGACTTCGATGCCCCGGTTGCCGAAATTCAGTTGCCTTTGAATTTCGGGTGATCCCTCTTGAGCATGTATGCTTCTGCTACTTGTTCTACACCACACTTCCTTCCGCAAAGGGCGTAACGCTTTGACTGGATGAGTTTCGCGGCATTCCGACTTCGATGCCCCGGTTGCCGAAATTCAGTTGCCTTTGAATTTCGGGTGATCCCTCTTGAGCATGTATGCTTCTGCTACTTGTTCTACACCACACTTCCTTCCGCAAAGGGCGTAACGCTTTGACTGGATGAGTTTCGCGGCATTCCGACTTCGATGCCCCGGTTGCCGAAATTCAGTTGCCTTTGAATTTCGGGTGATCCCTCTTGAGCATGTATGCTTCTGCTACTTGTTCTACATCACACTTCCTTCCGCAAAGGGCGTAACGCTTTGACTGGATGAGTTTCGCGGCATTCCGACTTCGATGCCCCGGTTGCCGAAATTCAGTTGCCTTTGAATTTCGGGTGATCCCTCTTGAGCATGTATGCTTCTGCTACTTGTTCTACACCACACTTCCTTCCGCAAAGGGCGTAACGCTTTGACTGGATGAGTTTCGCGGCATTCCGACTTCGATGCCCCGGTTGCCGAAATTCAGTTGCCTTTGAATTTCGGGTGATCCCTCTTGAGCATGTATGCTTCTGCTACTTGTTCTACACCACACTTCCTTCCGCAAAGGGCGTAACGCTTTGACTGGATGAGTTTCGCGGCATTCCGACTTCGATGCCCCGGTTGCCGAAATTCAGTTGCCTTTGAATTTCGGGTGATCCCTCTTGAGCATGTATGCTTCTGCTACTTGTTCTACACCACACTTCCTTCCGCAAAGGGCGTAACGCTTTGACTGGATGAGTTTCGCGGCATTCCGACTTCGATGCCCCGGTTGCCGAAATTCAGTTGCCTTTGAATTTCGGGTGATCCCTCTTGAGCATGTATGCTTCTGCTACTTGTTCTACACCACACTTCCTTCCGCAAAGGGCGTAACGCTTTGACTGGATGAGTTTCGCGGCATTCCGACTTCGATGCCCCGGTTGCCGAAATTCAGTTGCCTTTGAATTTCGGGTGATCCCTCTTGAGCATGTATGCTTCTGCTACTTGTTCTACACCACACTTCCTTCCGCAAAGGGCGTAACGCTTTGACTGGATGAGTTTCGCGGCATTCCGACTTCGATGCCCCGGTTGCCGAAATTCAGTTGCCTTTGAATTTCGGGTGATCCCTCTTGAGCATGTATGCTTCTGCTACTTGTTCTACATCACACTTCCTTCCGCAAAGGGCGTAACGCTTTGACTGGATGAGTTTCGCGGCATTCCGACTTCGATGCCCCGGTTGCCGAAATTCAGTTGCCTTTGAATTTCGGGTGATCCCTCTTGAGCATGTATGCTTCTGCTACTTGTTCTACACCACACTTCCTTCCGCAAAGGGCGTAACGCTTTGACTGGATGAGTTTCGCGGCATTCCGACTTCGATGCCCCGGTTGCCGAAATTCAGTTGCCTTTGAATTTCGGGTGATCCCTCTTGAGCATGTATGCTTCTGCTACTTGTTCTACACCACACTTCCTTCCGCAAAGGGCGTAACGCTTTGACTGGATGAGTTTCGCGGCATTCCGACTTCGATGCCCCGGTTGCCGAAATTCAGTTGCCTTTGAATTTCGGGTGATCCCTCTTGAGCATGTATGCTTCTGCTACTTGTTCTACACCACACTTCCTTCCGCAAAGGGCGTAACGCTTTGACTGGATGAGTTTCGCGGCATTCCGACTTCGATGCCCCGGTTGCCGAAATTCAGTTGCCTTTGAATTTCGGGTGATCCCTCTTGAGCATGTATGCTTCTGCTACTTGTTCTACACCACACTTCCTTCCGCAAAGGGCGTAACGCTTTGACTGGATGAGTTTCGCGGCATTCCGACTTCGATGCCCCGTTGCCGAAATTCAGTTGCCTTTGAATTTCGGGTGATCCCTCTTGAGCATGTATGCTTCTGCTACTTGTTCTACACCACACTTCCTTCCGCAAAGGGCGTAACGCTTTGACTGGATGAGTTTCGCGGCATTCCGACTTCGATGCCCCGGTTGCCGAAATTCAGTTGCCTTTGAATTTCGGGTGATCCCTCTTGAGCATGTATGCTTCTGCTACTTGTTCTACACCACACTTCCTTCCGCAAAGGGCGTAACGCTTTGACTGGATGAGTTTCGCGGCATTCCGACTTCGATGCCCCGGTTGCCGAAATTCAGTTGCCTTTGAATTTCGGGTGATCCCTCTTGAGCATGTATGCTTCTGCTACTTGTTCTACACCACACTTCCTTCCGCAAAGGGCGTAACGCTTTGACTGGATGAGTTTCGCGGCATTCCGACTTCGATGCCCCGGTTGCCGAAATTCAGTTGCCTTTGAATTTCGGGTGATCCCTCTTGAGCATGTATGCTTCTGCTACTTGTTCTACACCACACTTCCTTCCGCAAAGGGCGTAACGCTTTGACTGGATGAGTTTCGCGGCATTCCGACTTCGATGCCCCGGTTGCCGAAATTCAGTTGCCTTTGAATTTCGGGTGATCCCTCTTGAGCATGTATGCTTCTGCTACTTGTTCTACACCACACTTCCTTCCGCAAAGGGCGTAACGCTTTGACTGGATGAGTTTCGCGGCATTCCGACTTCGATGCCCCGGTTGCCGAAATTCAGTTGCCTTTGAATTTCGGGTGATCCCTCTTGAGCATGTATGCTTCTGCTACTTGTTCTACACCACACTTCCTTCCGCAAAGGGCGTAACGCTTTGACTGGATGAGTTTCGCGGCATTCCGACTTCGATGCCCCGGTTGCCGAAATTCAGTTGCCTTTGAATTTCGGGTGATCCCTCTTGAGCATGTATGCTTCTGCTACTTGTTCTACACCACACTTCCTTCCGCAAAGGGCGTAACGCTTTGACTGGATGAGTTTCGCGGCATTCCGACTTCGATGCCCCGGTTGCCGAAATTCAGTTGCCTTTGAATTTCGGGTGATCCCTCTTGAGCATGTATGCTTCTGCTACTTGTTCTACATCACACTTCCTTCCGCAAAGGGCGTAACGCTTTGACTGGATGAGTTTCGCGGCATTCCGACTTCGATGCCCCGGTTGCCGAAATTCAGTTGCCTTTGAATTTCGGGTGATCCCTCTTGAGCATGTATGCTTCTGCTACTTGTTCTACACCACACTTCCTTCCGCAAAGGGCGTAACGCTTTGACTGGATGAGTTTCGCGGCATTCCGACTTCGATGCCCCGGTTGCCGAAATTCAGTTGCCTTTGAATTTCGGGTGATCCCTCTTGAGCATGTATGCTTCTGCTACTTGTTCTACACCACACTTCCTTCCGCAAAGGGCGTAACGCTTTGACTGGATGAGTTTCGCGGCATTCCGACTTCGATGCCCCGGTTGCCGAAATTCAGTTGCCTTTGAATTTCGGGTGATCCCTCTTGAGCATGTATGCTTCTGCTACTTGTTCTACACCACACTTCCTTCCGCAAAGGCGTAACGCTTTGACTGGATGAGTTTCGCGGCATTCCGACTTCGATGCCCCGGTTGCCGAAATTCAGTTGCCTTTGAATTTCGGGTGATCCCTCTTGAGCATGTATGCTTCTGCTACTTGTTCTACACCACACTTCCTTCCGCAAAGGGCGTAACGCTTTGACTGGATGAGTTTCGCGGCATTCCGACTTCGATGCCCCGGTTGCCGAAATTCAGTTGCCTTTGAATTTCGGGTGATCCCTCTTGAGCATGTATGCTTCTGCTACTTGTTCTACACCACACTTCCTTCCGCAAAGGGCGTAACGCTTTGACTGGATGAGTTTCGCGGCATTCCGACTTCGATGCCCCGGTTGCCGAAATTCAGTTGCCTTTGAATTTCGGGTGATCCCTCTTGAGCATGTATGCTTCTGCTACTTGTTCTACACCACACTTCCTTCCGCAAAGGGCGTAACGCTTTGACTGGATGAGTTTCGCGGCATTCCGACTTCGATGCCCCGGTTGCCGAAATTCAGTTGCCTTTGAATTTCGGGTGATCCCTCTTGAGCATGTATGCTTCTGCTACTTGTTCTACACCACACTTCCTTCCGCAAAGGGCGTAACGCTTTGACTGGATGAGTTTCGCGGCATTCCGACTTCGATGCCCCGGTTGCCGAAATTCAGTTGCCTTTGAATTTCGGGTGATCCCTCTTGAGCATGTATGCTTCTGCTACTTGTTCTACACCACACTTCCTTCCGCAAAGGGCGTAACGCTTTGACTGGATGAGTTTCGCGGCATTCCGACTTCGATGCCCCGGTTGCCGAAATTCAGTTGCCTTTGAATTTCGGGTGATCCCTCTTGAGCATGTATGCTTCTGCTACTTGTTCTACACCACACTTCCTTCCGCAAAGGGCGTAACGCTTTGACTGGATGAGTTTCGCGGCATTCCGACTTCGATGCCCCGGTTGCCGAAATTCAGTTGCCTTTGAATTTCGGGTGATCCCTCTTGAGCATGTATGCTTCTGCTACTTGTTCTACACCACACTTCCTTCCGCAAAGGGCGTAACGCTTTGACTGGATGAGTTTCGCGGCATTCCGACTTCGATGCCCCGGTTGCCGAAATTCAGTTGCCTTTGAATTTCGGGTGATCCCTCTTGAGCATGTATGCTTCTGCTACTTGTTCTACACACACTTCCTTCCGCAAAGGCGTAACGCTTTGACTGGATGAGTTTCGCGGCATTCCGACTTCGATGCCCCGGTTGCCGAAATTCAGTTGCCTTTGAATTTCGGGTGATCCCTCTTGAGCATGTATGCTTCTGCTACTTGTTCTACATCACACTTCCTTCCGCAAAGGGCGTAACGCTTTGACTGGATGAGTTTCGCGGCATTCCGACTTCGATGCCCCGGTTGCCGAAATTCAGTTGCCTTTGAATTTCGGGTGATCCCTCTTGAGCATGTATGCTTCTGCTACTTGTTCTACACCACACTTCCTTCCGCAAAGGGCGTAACGCTTTGACTGGATGAGTTTCGCGGCATTCCGACTTCGATGCCCCGGTTGCCGAAATTCAGTTGCCTTTGAATTTCGGGTGATCCCTCTTGAGCATGTATGCTTCTGCTACTTGTTCTACACCACACTTCCTTCCGCAAAGGGCGTAACGCTTTGACTGGATGAGTTTCGCGGCATTCCGACTTCGATGCCCCGGTTGCCGAAATTCAGTTGCCTTTGAATTTCGGGTGATCCCTCTTGAGCATGTATGCTTCTGCTACTTGTTCTACACCACACTTCCTTCCGCAAAGGGCGTAACGCTTTGACTGGATGAGTTTCGCGGCATTCCGACTTCGATGCCCCGGTTGCCGAAATTCAGTTGCCTTTGAATTTCGGGTGATCCCTCTTGAGCATGTATGCTTCTGCTACTTGTTCTACACCACACTTCCTTCCGCAAAGGGCGTAACGCTTTGACTGGATGAGTTTCGCGGCATTCCGACTTCGATGCCCCGGTTGCCGAAATTCAGTTGCCTTTGAATTTCGGGTGATCCCTCTTGAGCATGTATGCTTCTGCTACTTGTTCTACACCACACTTCCTTCCGCAAAGGGCGTAACGCTTTGACTGGATGAGTTTCGCGGCATTCCGACTTCGATGCCCCGGTTGCCGAAATTCAGTTGCCTTTGAATTTCGGGTGATCCCTCTTGAGCATGTATGCTTCTGCTACTTGTTCTACACCACACTTCCTTCCGCAAAGGGCGTAACGCTTTGACTGGATGAGTTTCGCGGCATTCCGACTTCGATGCCCGGTTGCCGAAATTCAGTTGCCTTTGAATTTCGGGTGATCCCTCTTGAGCATGTATGCTTCTGCTACTTGTTCTACACCACACTTCCTTCCGCAAAGGGCGTAACGCTTTGACTGGATGAGTTTCGCGGCATTCCGACTTCGATGCCCCGGTTGCCGAAATTCAGTTGCCTTTGAATTTCGGGTGATCCCTCTTGAGCATGTATGCTTCTGCTACTTGTTCTACACCACACTTCCTTCCGCAAAGGGCGTAACGCTTTGACTGGATGAGTTTCGCGGCATTCCGACTTCGATGCCCCGGTTGCCGAAATTCAGTTGCCTTTGAATTTCGGGTGATCCCTCTTGAGCATGTATGCTTCTGCTACTTGTTCTACACCACACTTCCTTCCGCAAAGGGCGTAACGCTTTGACTGGATGAGTTTCGCGGCATTCCGACTTCGATGCCCCGGTTGCCGAAATTCAGTTGCCTTTGAATTTCGGGTGATCCCTCTTGAGCATGTATGCTTCTGCTACTTGTTCTACACCACACTTCCTTCCGCAAAGGGCGAACGCTTTGACTGGATGAGTTTCGCGGCATTCCGACTTCGATGCCCCGGTTGCCGAAATTCAGTTGCCTTTGAATTTCGGGTGATCCCTCTTGAGCATGTATGCTTCTGCTACTTGTTCTACACCACACTTCCTTCCGCAAAGGGCGTAACGCTTTGACTGGATGAGTTTCGCGGCATTCCGACTTCGATGCCCCGGTTGCCGAAATTCAGTTGCCTTTGAATTTCGGGTGATCCCTCTTGAGCATGTATGCTTCTGCTACTTGTTCTACATCACACTTCCTTCCGCAAAGGGCGTAACGCTTTGACTGGATGAGTTTCGCGGCATTCCGACTTCGATGCCCCGGTTGCCGAAATTCAGTTGCCTTTGAATTTCGGGTGATCCCTCTTGAGCATGTATGCTTCTGCTACTTGTTCTACACCACACTTCCTTCCGCAAAGGGCGTAACGCTTTGACTGGATGAGTTTCGCGGCATTCCGACTTCGATGCCCCGGTTGCCGAAATTCAGTTGCCTTTGAATTTCGGGTGATCCCTCTTGAGCATGTATGCTTCTGCTACTTGTTCTACATCACACTTCCTTCCGCAAAGGGCGTAACGCTTTGACTGGATGAGTTTCGCGGCATTCCGACTTCGATGCCCCGGTTGCCGAAATTCAGTTGCCTTTGAATTTCGGGTGATCCCTCTTGAGCATGTATGCTTCTGCTACTTGTTCTACACCACACTTCCTTCCGCAAAGGGCGTAACGCTTTGACTGGATGAGTTTCGCGGCATTCCGACTTCGATGCCCCGGTTGCCGAAATTCAGTTGCCTTTGAATTTCGGGTGATCCCTCTTGAGCATGTATGCTTCTGCTACTTGTTCTACATCACACTTCCTTCCGCAAAGGGCGTAACGCTTTGACTGGATGAGTTTCGCGGCATTCCGACTTCGATGCCCCGGTTGCCGAAATTCAGTTGCCTTTGAATTTCGGGTGATCCCTCTTGAGCATGTATGCTTCTGCTACTTGTTCTACACCACACTTCCTTCCGCAAAGGGCGTAACGCTTTGACTGGATGAGTTTCGCGGCATTCCGACTTCGATGCCCCGGTTGCCGAAATTCAGTTGCCTTTGAATTTCGGGTGATCCCTCTTGAGCATGTATGCTTCTGCTACTTGTTCTACATCACACTTCCTTCCGCAAAGGGCGTAACGCTTTGACTGGATGAGTTTCGCGGCATTCCGACTTCGATGCCCCGGTTGCCGAAATTCAGTTGCCTTTGAATTTCGGGTGATCCCTCTTGAGCATGTATGCTTCTGCTACTTGTTCTACACACACTTCCTTCCGCAAAGGGCGAAACGCTTTGACTGGATGAGTTTCGCGGCATTCCGACTTCGATGCCCCGGTTGCCGAAATTCAGTTGCCTTTGAATTTCGGGTGATCCCTCTTGAGCATGTATGCTTCTGCTACTTGTTCTACATCACACTTCCTTCCGCAAAGGGCGTAACGCTTTGACTGGATGAGTTTCGCGGCATTCCGACTTCGATGCCCCGGTTGCCGAAATTCAGTTGCCTTTGAATTTCGGGTGATCCCTCTTGAGCATGTATGCTTCTGCTACTTGTTCTACACCACACTTCCTTCCGCAAAGGGCGTAACGCTTTGACTGGATGAGTTTCGCGGCATTCCGACTTCGATGCCCCGGTTGCCGAAATTCAGTTGCCTTTGAATTTCGGGTGATCCCTCTTGAGCATGTATGCTTCTGCTACTTGTTCTACACCACACTTCCTTCCGCAAAGGGCGTAACGCTTTGACTGGATGAGTTTCGCGGCATTCCGACTTCGATGCCCCGGTTGCCGAAATTCAGTTGCCTTTGAATTTCGGGTGATCCCTCTTGAGCATGTATGCTTCTGCTACTTGTTCTACACCACACTTCCTTCCGCAAAGGGCGTAACGCTTTGACTGGATGAGTTTCGCGGCATTCCGACTTCGATGCCCCGGTTGCCGAAATTCAGTTGCCTTTGAATTTCGGGTGATCCCTCTTGAGCATGTATGCTTCTGCTACTTGTTCTACACCACACTTCCTTCCGCAAAGGCGTAACGCTTTGACTGGATGAGTTTCGCGGCATTCCGACTTCGATGCCCCGGTTGCCGAAATTCAGTTGCCTTTGAATTTCGGGTGATCCCTCTTGAGCATGTATGCTTCTGCTACTTGTTCTACACCACACTTCCTTCCGCAAAGGGCGTAACGCTTTGACTGGATGAGTTTCGCGGCATTCCGACTTCGATGCCCCGGTTGCCGAAATTCAGTTGCCTTTGAATTTCGGGTGATCCCTCTTGAGCATGTATGCTTCTGCTACTTGTTCTACACCACACTTCCTTCCGCAAAGGGCGAAACGCTTTGACTGGATGAGTTTCGCGGCATTCCGACTTCGATGCCCCGGTTGCCGAAATTCAGTTGCCTTTGAATTTCGGGTGATCCCTCTTGAGCATGTATGCTTCTGCTACTTGTTCTACACCACACTTCCTTCCGCAAAGGGCGTAACGCTTTGACTGGATGAGTTTCGCGGCATTCCGACTTCGATGCCCCGGTTGCCGAAATTCAGTTGCCTTTGAATTTCGGGTGATCCCTCTTGAGCATGTATGCTTCTGCTACTTGTTCTACATCACACTTCCTTCCGCAAAGGGCGTAACGCTTTGACTGGATGAGTTTCGCGGCATTCCGACTTCGATGCCCCGGTTGCCGAAATTCAGTTGCCTTTGAATTTCGGGTGATCCCTCTTGAGCATGTATGCTTCTGCTACTTGTTCTACACCACACTTCCTTCCGCAAAGGGCGTAACGCTTTGACTGGATGAGTTTCGCGGCATTCCGACTTCGATGCCCCGGTTGCCGAAATTCAGTTGCCTTTGAATTTCGGGTGATCCCTCTTGAGCATGTATGCTTCTGCTACTTGTTCTACACCACACTTCCTTCCGCAAAGGGCGAAACGCTTTGACTGGATGAGTTTCGCGGCATTCCGACTTCGATGCCCCGGTTGCCGAAATTCAGTTGCCTTTGAATTTCGGGTGATCCCTCTTGAGCATGTATGCTTCTGCTACTTGTTCTACACCACACTTCCTTCCGCAAAGGCGAAACGCTTTGACTGGATGAGTTTCGCGGCATTCCGACTTCGATGCCCCGGTTGCCGAAATTCAGTTGCCTTTGAATTTCGGGTGATCCCTCTTGAGCATGTATGCTTCTGCTACTTGTTCTACATCACACTTCCTTCCGCAAAGGGCGAAACGCTTTGACTGGATGAGTTTCGCGGCATTCCGACTTCGATGCCCCGGTTGCCGAAATTCAGTTGCCTTTGAATTTCGGGTGATCCCTCTTGAGCATGTATGCTTCTGCTACTTGTTCTACATCACACTTCCTTCCGCAAAGGGCGTAACGCTTTGACTGGATGAGTTTCGCGGCATTCCGACTTCGATGCCCCGGTTGCCGAAATTCAGTTGCCTTTGAATTTCGGGTGATCCCTCTTGAGCATGTATGCTTCTGCTACTTGTTCTACACCACACTTCCTTCCGCAAAGGGCGTAACGCTTTGACTGGATGAGTTTCGCGGCATTCCGACTTCGATGCCCCGGTTGCCGAAATTCAGTTGCCTTTGAATTTCGGGTGATCCCTCTTGAGCATGTATGCTTCTGCTACTTGTTCTACATCACACTTCCTTCCGCAAAGGGCGTAACGCTTTGACTGGATGAGTTTCGCGGCATTCCGACTTCGATGCCCCGGTTGCCGAAATTCAGTTGCCTTTGAATTTCGGGTGATCCCTCTTGAGCATGTATGCTTCTGCTACTTGTTCTACACCACACTTCCTTCCGCAAAGGGCGTAACGCTTTGACTGGATGAGTTTCGCGGCATTCCGACTTCGATGCCCCGGTTGCCGAAATTCAGTTGCCTTTGAATTTCGGGTGATCCCTCTTGAGCATGTATGCTTCTGCTACTTGTTCTACACCACACTTCCTTCCGCAAAGGGCGTAACGCTTTGACTGGATGAGTTTCGCGGCATTCCGACTTCGATGCCCCGGTTGCCGAAATTCAGTTGCCTTTGAATTTCGGGTGATCCCTCTTGAGCATGTATGCTTCTGCTACTTGTTCTACACCACACTTCCTTCCGCAAAGGGCGTAACGCTTTGACTGGATGAGTTTCGCGGCATTCCGACTTCGATGCCCCGGTTGCCGAAATTCAGTTGCCTTTGAATTTCGGGTGATCCCTCTTGAGCATGTATGCTTCTGCTACTTGTTCTACACCACACTTCCTTCCGCAAAGGCGTAACGCTTTGACTGGATGAGTTTCGCGGCATTCCGACTTCGATGCCCGGTTGCCGAAATTCAGTTGCCTTTGAATTTCGGGTGATCCCTCTTGAGCATGTATGCTTCTGCTACTTGTTCTACACCACACTTCCTTCCGCAAAGGGCGTAACGCTTTGACTGGATGAGTTTCGCGGCATTCCGACTTCGATGCCCCGGTTGCCGAAATTCAGTTGCCTTTGAATTTCGGGTGATCCCTCTTGAGCATGTATGCTTCTGCTACTTGTTCTACATCACACTTCCTTCCGCAAAGGGCGTAACGCTTTGACTGGATGAGTTTCGCGGCATTCCGACTTCGATGCCCCGGTTGCCGAAATTCAGTTGCCTTTGAATTTCGGGTGATCCCTCTTGAGCATGTATGCTTCTGCTACTTGTTCTACACCACACTTCCTTCCGCAAAGGGCGTAACGCTTTGACTGGATGAGTTTCGCGGCATTCCGACTTCGATGCCCCGGTTGCCGAAATTCAGTTGCCTTTGAATTTCGGGTGATCCCTCTTGAGCATGTATGCTTCTGCTACTTGTTCTACACCACACTTCCTTCCGCAAAGGGCGTAACGCTTTGACAGGATGAGTTTCGCGGCATTCCGACTTGGATTCCCCGGTTGCCGAAATTCAGTTTCCTTTGAATTTCGGGTGATCCCTCTTGAGCATGTATGCTTCTGCTACTTGTTCTACACCACACTTCCTTCCGCAAAGGGCGTTAACGCTTTGAACTGGATGAGTATCGCGGAATTCCGAACTTCGATGACCCGGTTGCCGAAATTCAAGTTTGCCTTTTAATTTCGGGTGTCCCTCTTGAGCATGTATGCTTCTGCAAACTTGTTTCTACAACCACACTTCCATTCCGCAAAAAGTGGCATAACGCTTTTGACCTGGATGAGTTTCGCGGCATTCCGACTTCGATGCCCCGGTTGCCGAAATTCAGTTGCCTTTGAATTTCTGGTGATCCCTATTCAGCATGTATGCTTCTTCTACTTGTTCTACACCACACTTCCTTCCGCAAAGGGCGTAACGCTTTGACAGAATGAGTTTCGCGGCATTCCGACTTCGATGCCCCGGTTGCTGAAATTCAGTTGCCTTTTAATTTCGGGTGATCCCTCTTGAGCATGTATGCTTCTGCAACTTGTTCTACACCACACTTCCTTCCGCAAAGGGCATAACGCTTTGACTGGATGAGTTTTGCGGCATTCCGACTTCGATGCCCCGGTTGCCGAAATTCAGTTGCCTTTGAATTTCTGGTGATCCCTATTCAGCATGTATGCTTCTTCTACTTGTTCTACACCACACTTCCTTCCGCAAAGGGCGTAACGCTTTGACAGGATGAGTTTCGCGGCATTCCGCCTTCGATGCCCTGGTTGCCGAAATTCAGTTGCCTTTGAATTTCTGGTGATCCCTATTGAGCATGTATGCTTCTGCTACTTGTTCTACGCCACACTTCCTTCCGCAAAGGGCGTAACGCTTTGACTGGATGAGTTTCGCGGCATTCCGACTTCGATGCCCCGGTTGCCGAAATTCAGTTGCCTTTGAATTTCGGGTGATCCCTCTTGAGCATGTATGCTTCTGCTACTTGTTCAACACCACACTTCCTTCCGTAAAGGGCGTAACGCTTTGACAGGATGAGGTTTGCGGCATTCCGACTTGGATTCCCCGGTTGCCGAAATTCAGTTTCTTTGAATTTCGGGTGATCCCTCTTGACCATGTATGCTTCTGCTAACTTGTTCTACACCAAACTTCCTTCCGGAAAGGGCGTAACGCTTTGATTGGATGAGTTTCGCAGCATTCCGTCTTCGATGCCCCTGTTGCCGAAATTCAGTTTCCTTTGAATTTCGGGTGATCCCTCTTGAGCATGTATGCTTCTGCTACTTGTTCTACTGCACACTTCCTTCCGCAAAGGGCGTAACGATTTGACTGGATGAGTTTCGCGGCATTCCGACTTCGATGCCCTGGATTGCCGAAATTCAGTTGCCTTTGAATTTCGGGTGATCCCTCTTGAGCATGTATGCTTCTGCTACTTGTTCTACACCACACTTCCTTCCGCAAAGGGCGTAACGCTTTGACTGGATGAGTTTCGCGGCATTCCGCCTTCGATGCCCCGGTTGCCGAAATTCAGTTGCCTTTGAATTTCGGGTGATCCCTCTTGAGCATGTATGCTTCTGCTACTTGTTCTACATCACACTTCCTTCCGCAAAGGGCGTAACGCTTTGACTGGATGAGTTTCGCGGCATTCCGACTTCGATGCCCCGGTTGCCGAAATTCAGTTTCCTTTGAACTTCTGGTGATCCCTCTTGAGCATGTATGATTCTGCTACTTGTTCTACACCACACTTCCTTCCGCAAAGGACGTAACGCTTTGACTGGATGAGTTTCGCGGCATTCCGACTTCGATGCCCCGGTTGCCCAAATTCAGTTACCTTTGAATTTCTGGTGATCCCTATTCAGCATGTATGCTTCTGCTATTTGTTCTACACCACACTTCCTTCCGCAAAGGGCGTAACGCTTTGACTGGATGAGTTTCGCGGCATTCCGCCTTCGATGCCCCGGTTGCCAAAATTCAGTTGCCTTTGAATTTCGGGTGATCCCTCTTGAGCATGTATGCTTCTGCTACTTGTTCTACAGCACACTTCCTTCCGCAAAGGGCGTAACGATTTGACTGGATGAGTTTCGCGGCATTCCGACTTCGATGCCCTGGATGCCGAAATTCAGTTGCCTTTGAATTTCGGGTGGTCCCTCTTGAGCATGTATGCTTCTGCTACTTGTTCTACACCACACTTCCTTCCGCAAAGGGCGTAACGCTTTGACTGGATGAGTTTCGCGGCATTCCGCCTTCGATGCCCCGGTTGCCAAAATTCAGTTGCCTTTGAATTTCGGGTGATCCCTCTTGAGCATGTATGCTTCTGCTACTTGTTCTACAGCACACTTCCTTTTTGCAAAGGGCGTAACGATTTGACTGGATGAGTTTCGCGGCATTCCGACTTCGATGCCCTGGATGCCGAAATTCAGTTGCCTTTGATTTTCTGGTGATCCCTATTGAGCATGTATGCTTCTGCTACTTGTTCTACGCCACTCTTCCTTCTGCAAAGGGCGTAACGCTTTGACTGGATGTGTTTCGCGGCATTCCGACTTCGATGCCCCGGTTGCCGAAATTCAGTTGCCTTTGAATTTCGGGTGATCCCTCTTGAGCATGTATGCTTCTGCTACTTGTTCTACACCACACTTCCTTCCGCAAAGGGCGTAACGCTTTGACTGGATGAGTTTCGCGGCATTCCGAGTTCGATGCCCCGGTTGCGGAAATTCAGTTGCCTTTGAATTTCGGGTGATCCCTCTTGAGCATGTATGCTTCAGCAACTTGTTCTACACCATACTTCCTTCCGCAAAGGGCGTAACGCTTTGACTGGATGTGTTTCGCGGCATTCAGACTTCGATGCCCCGGTTGCCGAAATTCAGTTGCCTTTTAATTTCGGGTGATCCCTCTTGAGCATGTATGCTTCTGCAACTTGTTCTACACCAAACTTCCTTCCGGAAAGGGCGTAACGCTTTGATTGGATGAGTTTCGCGGCATTCCGTCTTCGATGCCCTGGTTGCTGAAATTCAGTTTCCTTTGAATTTTGGGTGATCCCTCTTCAGCATGTATGCTTCTGCTACTTGTTCTACACCACACTTCCTTCCGCAAAGGGCGTAACGCTTTGACTGGATGAGTTTCGCGGCATTCCGACTTCGATGCCCCGGTTACCGAAATTCAGTTGCCTTTGAATTTCGGGTGATCCCTCTTGAGCATGTATGCTTCTGCTACTTGTTCAACACCACACTTCCTTCCGCAAAGGGCGTAACGCTTTGACAGGATGAGGTTTGCGGCATTCCGACTTGGATTCCCCGGTTGCCGAAATTCAGTTTCCTTTGAATTTCGGGTGATCCCTCTTGACCATGTATGCTTCTAGTACTTGTTCTACACCAAACTTCCTTCCGGAAAGGGCGTAACGCTTTGATTGGATGAGTTTCGCGGCATTCCGTCTTCGATGCCCTGGTTGCCGAAATTCAGTTTCCTTTGAATTTTGGGTGATCCCTCTTGAGCATGTATGCTTCTGCTACTTGTTCTACACCACACTTCCTTCCGCAAAGGGCGTAACGCTTTGACTGGATGAGTTTCGCGGCATTTCGCCTTCGATGCCCCGGTTGCCAAAATTCAGTTGCCTTTGAATTTCGGGTGATCCCTCTTGAGCATGTATGCTTCTGCTACTTGTTCTACAGCACACTTCCTTCCGCAAAGGGTGTAACGATTTGACTGGATGAGTTTCGCGGTATTCCGACTTCGATGCCCTGGATGCCGAAATTCAGTTGCCTTTGATTTTCTGGTGATCCCTATTGAGCATGTATGCTTCTGCTACTTGTTCTACGCCACTCTTCCTTCTGCAAAGGGCGTAACGCTTTGACTGGATGAGTTTCGCGGCATTCCGACTTCGATGCCCCGGTTGCCGAAATTCAGTTGCCTTTGAATTTCGGGTGATCCCTCTTGAGCATGTATGCTTCTGCTACTTGTTCTACACCACACTTCCTTCCGCAAAGGGCGTAACGCTTTGACAGGATGAGTTTCGCGGCATTCCGACTTGGATTCCCCGGTTGCCGAAATTCAGTTTCCTTTGAATTTCGGGTGATCCCTCTTGAGCATGTATGCTTCTGCTACTTGTTCTACACCACACTTCCTTCCGCAAAGGGCGTAACGCTTTGACTGGATGAGTTTTGCGGCATTCCGACTTCGATGCCCCGGTTGCCGAAATTCAGTTGCCTTTTAATTTCGGGTGATCCCTCTTGAGCATGTATGCTTCTGCAACTTGTTCTACACCATACTTCCTTCCGCAAAGGGCGTAATGCTTTGACTGGATGAGTTTCGTGGCATTCAGACTTCGATGCCCCGGTTGCCGAAATTCAGTTGCCTTTTAATTTCGGGTGATCCCTCTTGAGCATGTATGCTTCTGCAACTTGTTATACGCCATACTTCCTTCCGCAAATGGCGTAACGCTTTGACTAGATGAGTTTCGCGGCATTCAGACTTCGATGCCCCGGTTGCCGAAATTCAGTTGCCTTTGAATTTCGGGTGATCCCTATTGAGCATGTATGCTTCTGCTACTTGTTCTATGCCACACTTCCTTCGGCAAAGGGCGTAATGCTTTGACAGGATGAGTTTCGCGGCATTCCGACTTCGATGCCCCGGTTGCTGAAATTCAGTTGCCTTTTAATTTCGGGTGATCCCTGCTTGACCGCTTTTTGTGATCGGCTTGTTTTAACTCGCAAGTGCACGAGTGTGCGATGTAGCAATTAACTCGGTAAGATCGAGGTCATATCCACAGAGAGCTAGATCTGGAAATTAAGCTAGGTAACAACAAAAAAAACTCAAGAGAAATTAAATTAACAATAACTTGGTTGAAAATAATTGATGGATTTGTTTTCAAAGATGAAAAAGTGTAAATAGATTTTAAAAGACAAGAAAAAGTAAGTCTTGGTCCAAATCAATTTTAATGGTGATGTATTGGTGATTTCTTCAACATATATAAGATAACTCAACCTAATATCAACGATGGTGATATTAGATCGGAAGATATTACAATGAAGTTTAAAAAGATGAAGATTAATTATTGCTTAAGAATGAACAAGTACTTTCAAATTAAGTAAGACATTGAATCAAGCAATCTCTATACCAAAACTAAGGTTTGTGCATAAAAATTCAAGATTATAACATTACCTAAATGATTTCTAAAATTTCTTTGCAATAATAAAACATTCATGAAGAAGATGAGAAGATAATCATTAACATTCATTCATATCTTAAAGAACTCACCTCAATCACCATCATCCTTGATTTGGATCCAAGAAAGAGATTAGCCAACCATGATTATATATAAGAACACTTTAATAAACATGAATAACTTGAATCAAACTGAAATAATAAGTTTTACAAACTAAAGAACCGAAATCTACAAAGAAGAACACAACAGAATTTCAGTAAAAATTCGGACACAAATCTGACTCTAACTTTGGACAGCAATTCGACCCTCTTAGAAGCCTCCCCTGGAGATGGCTATTAGAGACATATTTATAGGCAATTCTGTTAGCTTTCCAGATCATTAAAGAACATCTCATTTGGACATCTGAGTCAACAGTTATGGGCAAAACACCGAAAGGTGTTCTGGAAAATTAAATCAGGCCAGCTTGGAGAACACTTTGGTGCACGTTTTTCTTCCTCCTTTATGAGCTGTTTCTTTCTTCTTTTTGACCCAAAATAATGTCACAATGTCCCCTCCAGCTTTCCATCCATGTGCTTGCCCTCTTGGATCAATTAATTGCCCAAAATAAATCAAATGTTATTTGTTGTGTGGACATGTAAGATCATGGATTGTGCTTGGGCTGATTTGGAGGCTGATTTTGGGCTGAACTTGAGGCTGAATTTGAGCATCAAATAAGTATACAAATGTACATATTATTTGGGCTAAGATTGACATTGAAACCTTAAGTGTTTGATGGTTGAAGTTTGCACACAACATAAGGCAAGTTTGGGCTTGAAATAGATCATATGATATTCTTTTCTAGAATTGGAATAGAATTGATTTTTGGGGCAAATTTAGAGCACTAATTTGAACCAAGATTTGCTTCAATCTTCAACTAAATTTCTCTTCAATTCTTTGTTCCGAATTCTGACGTTGAATTTTCTGAAATAATTCATTTAAGCTCCAAAAACCTATCGAAACATTAAAAGAAACTTCATTACTAAAAAGCACATCACTTATTATAAAAACCCAAATAAAAACAATAAATACATATGTAAAATAAAAGACTTAATGAAACCTTAAGTGTTTGATGGTTGAAGTTTGCACACAACATAAGGCAAGTTTGGGCTTGAAATAGATCATATGATATTCTTTTCTAGAATTGGAATAGAATTGATTTTTGGGGCAAATTTAGAGCACTAATTTGAACCAAGATTTGCTTCAATCTTCAACTAAATTTCTCTTCAATTCTTTGTTCCGAATTCTGACGTTGAATTTTCTGAAATAATTCATTTAAGCTCCAAAAACCTATCGAAACATTAAAAGAAACTTCATTACTAAAAAGCACATCACTTATTATAAAAACCCAAATAAAAACAATAAATACATATGTAAAATAAAAGACTTAATGATACTTTTGATGCACAATCACACCCCCGAACTTAGATTTTGCTAGTCCTCAAGCAAAACAAAACATAAAACCTTTAAAATAAAAACAACAATAATAACATAATTAGGCTCGACTCATCGCACTTAAAGGACCTATCATGCAAACATTGGTATCTTTAACTTGGTGCACACAATAGCAAATAAAGAAAAATAAGCATACTCACATTCTCTAAGTCAAACATCCATACAAAATTCCAAATTCAATCGTATTTATCATGCAACCAACATAATTGATTCACGCGAAAACTCAACTTGTAATCTTCCCTTTTCACTACTACAAACAAGGTAGCAAACTAAAGAAATATCTATATATATTTTTTCCTTTTTTTTTCTTTTTTTTTTTTGAAGATATTATTTATTCTTTTTCTTTAAGTGATCACTTCCCTTTTGACGCGAATACAAACATTTGTGATGAATGCACCCGGTTACTTACAAAGTCACAAACTTAAAGTGCTTTTGCATACTCATATTTCAAGCTGCCTTTTGACGTAAAGATAAACATTTGTGATGAATACCCCTAGTTACTGAGCAACTCAAAACATTGGAGTAGATAGAACTTTGTACACATTTATTTATTTATTTGTGTAATAATTATTACTTTATTTACTTAAACCTTGTTTAGGACTAGATCAAAAGGGATAATCACAAGTAAAGCATCACACTCATCTTTCATGCATAATCACACAACTCACACAACTTTTACAAGGAAATATGTACTTCAATAATCTTAAAAAAAAAAAGTATGCTATATCTTGCTTTATAAGATATTATCTATCCCAAATTAAAGCATGCAATGTTCAACACAATAATGAATCCAAAAATGTAATGTTGATCCTAAACAAGTCTCATTCATATTCGAATGCAAGTTTTTTTTTTTTTTTTTAAACAAGCATGGTTATCTCAAGCATTCAACATAATCAAATATCTAAAATTAAGTTTTACATTATCCTCAATGTAAAAAAGAAAGAGAAGAAAAGTATAACGATTAGAAAACTGTTACTCCCCTTTTGTTTTCAAGGATGAATGTCTGATTGACTTGGACATGAGCTGACTTCTTGCTTGATTTTTTTTTTTAACCTGCATATCACAACTAAAAGAAAACATTGATTTTTTTTTTTTTAAATAAAGAACCTCACACCCCCCCCCAACTTAAAATAATGCATTGTCCCTAATGCATGAACAAGAAAATATAAGAGATGGAAGAAAGAAAATAAAAATAAAAATAAAAATAAAAATGAAAATGAAAAAAAATAAAAATAAAAATAAAAATGCATTACTTCTGATACTACAATGGTATTGGATCTTCAAGATCCAATGTCTCAACTTCAGCCACAACGTTTTCAAGATAAGGTTTCAATCGATGACCATTTACTTTGAAAACATTTCCATTCTTAGGATTTTCTACCTCAAATGCACCATGCTCAGAGATGGATTTAATCACAAATGGACCAATCCATTTTGTCCTCAACTTCCCAGGAAAGAGATGTAATCGTGAATTATACAAGAGAACCTTTTGACCAATATGAAAGGATTTTCTAAAAATATGTTTATCATGCAAAGCTTTCATCTTATGTTTTGAAATTTTTGCATTTTCAAATGCATCATTTCTCAGCTCCTCTAATTCATCCAATTGAAGCTTTCTATTTTTTTCAACCTCGTTTTCATTGTCATTGAATTGCCGGATGGCCCAATATGCACGATGCTCAATCTCAACAGGGAGATGACAAGGTTTTCCATAAACTAGCCTATAAGGAGACATTTCTAAAGAGGTCTTGTAAGCAGTGCGATATGCCCACAAAGCATCAACTAGTCGTAGGGACCAATCCTTACGGTTTGGATTGACTGTTTTCTCTAAAATGTTCTTGATCTCCCTATTTGCCAACTCAGCTTGGCCACTAGTCTGTGGGTGATATGGGGTACTGACCTTGTGAATTACACCATATTTTCTCATCAACATCCCAATGGGCTTGTTACAAAAATGCTTTCCCCCATCACTAATCATAGCCCGGGGCATGCCAAAACGAGAGAAAATATTTTCTTTCAAGAATTTGACAACAACTCGATGGTCATTGGTGCGAGATGCAATGGCCTCCACCCATTTAGACACATAATCAACAGCTACAAGGATGAAGTGGTAGCCAAATGAACTTGGAAAAGGTCCCATGAAATCAATCCCCCAACAATCAAATATTTCCAAAACAAGAATGGGGTTAAGGGGCATCATGTTACGCCTAGTGAGGTTACCTAGTCGTTGGCATCGGTCACATGCAACACAGAAGGCATGGACATCTTTGAACATAGTGGGCCAATAAAAACCACATTGCAAGATCTTGGCAGTGGTTTTCTTGGAAGAGAAATGCCCACCACAGGCTAATGCATGACAAAAATTAATGACACTTGGAATTTCATGATCAGGGATGCACCGCCTAACAATTTGGTCAGGGCAATATTTAAATAGGTAGGGGTCATCCCAAAAAAAAGTACGCACGTTGCGCAAGAATTTTTGTTTATCAAGTTTAGACCAATGAGAAGGAATCTGACTTGTGGCTAGGTAATTTGCTATGTCAGCATACCATGGAGAGCCAATGTAGGAAACAGTACCTGCACAAAATAAATTTTCATCAGCAAAGAATTCATTTATTGGAGATTCATCAGTTGCGGTCTCATAGCTTGAAAGACGGGACAAATGATCAGCCACTACATTCTCTACTCCCTTTTTATCTCGAATTTCAAGGTTAAACTCTTGGAGTAGGAGGATCCATCGAATCAAACGTGGCTTGGCATCTTGTTTTGTGAGCAAGTATTTCAATGCTGCATGATCAGTGAAAACAATAACAAGAGATCCAACCAAATAAGACCTGAACTTGTCTAATGCAAAGACCACAGCTAAGAGTTCTTTTTCGGTTGTAGTGTAATTCAATTGAGCATCATTCAAAGTCTTGCTAGCATAATAAATGACATGAGGCTTCTTATCTTTTCTTTGCCCTAAAACAGCCCCAACCGCAAAATCACTAGCGTCACACATCAGTTCAAATGGTAAAGACCAATCAGGAGCTTGCATGATTGGTGCAGTGGTCAACAACCCTTTAAGCTTTTCAAAAGCTTCTTGACATTTTGATGTCCAATCAAATTGGACATCTTGTGACAACAAGTTACACAATGGTTTGGCAATGGTACTAAAAGAATGAATGAATCTTCGATAGAAACCAGCGTGTCCTAAAAAGGATCTCACATCTTTCACAGTCCTAGGGGTAGGTAATTTTTGAATGACTTCAACTTTTGACTTATCCACCTCTATCCCTTTTGAAGAAACAATGTGACCTAAGACAATGCCATGTGTCACCATAAAATGACACTTCTCCCAATTAAGTACAAGATTGCTCTCTTCACATCTTTCAAGAACTTTTTCTAAATGCATTAGACACAACTCATAAGAATCCCCATAAACTGAAAAATCATCCATGAAAACTTCCAAAAAATTTTCCACCATGTCACTAAAGATACTCATCATACACCTTTGAAAAGTGGCTGGTGCATTACACAAGCCAAAAGGCATTTTTCTATAAGCATAGGTACCAAAAGGACAAGTGAAAGTGGTTTTTTCTTGGTCTTCTAAAGAAATCTCAATTTGGTTGTAACCTGAGTATCCATCAAGAAAACAATAGAAAGCTCTTCCGGCTACTCTTTCAAGCACTTGGTCTAAAAATGGAAGCGGAAAATGGTCCTTCCTAGTCACCATGTTCAACTTACGATAATCAATGCACATACGCCATCCAGTTTGGATTCTAGTTGGTACTAGCTCATTATTTTCATTTTTTACGACAGTGACTCCAGATTTTTTTGGGACAACTTGGGTTGGACTAACCCATTTTGAGTTTGCAATGGGGTAAATGATACCCGCATCAAGTAGTTTAAGCACTTCACCTCTCACTACTTCCTTCATGTTTGGGTTCAATCGTCTTTGCATTTGCCTCACAGATTTAGCCTCTTCTTCAAGATAAATTCTATGTGTACATAAAAGAGGGCTAATTCCTTTCAAGTCAGTGATTGTCCACCCAATTGCTTTCTTGTGTTTTCTCACCACTCTCAAAAGTTCTTGTTCCTGCTCTATGCTAAGTTTTGATGAAATCACAATAGGATATGATTCATCTTCCCCTAGAAAAGCATACTTAAGATCACTCGGTAAAGGCTTCCTTTCTGGTTTATAAGGTTGGACAAGAGATGCCTCCACTTTCACTTGGGGTGAAATCAAAGGCTCAAACGATGGGGTCCATTGACCTATTGACATAATAGGCATTGGATCCAGATAAGTCTTGAGTTCTTTTACTTCCTCATCAACACATTCCAAAGAATAAAGTCTTTCATCATGAATTAAAGTTCTTTCCAATGGATCCTTTACCCATTCTCTCTCAAAGTGTTCTTGACAAATTGTTTGGATCAAATCTACCTCTCTAATGTCCTCATGTTCACCAATTTGTTTGGAGACATTGAATATGTTCATCTCCACAGTCATATTCCCAAAAGACAATTTCATCACCCCATTCCTACAGTTAATTAAAGCATTGGATGTAGCTAGGAAAGGTCTACCTAAGATGACTGGGATGGGAGCATTAGAACCTTGAATAGGTGCGGTGTCTAACACTACAAAATCAACAGGAAAGTAGAATTTATCTACTTGGACCAACACATCCTCAACAATACCCCTAGGAATCTTGATTGACCTATCAGCTAATTGAAGGGTGATTCGAGTAGGCTTGATTTCTCCTAAACCTAACTGTTCGTAAACAGTGTAGGGTATCAAATTCACACTTGCTCCTAAATCCAACAAAGCTTGGTCTATCTTATGACTTCCAATAATGCATGAAATGGTAGGACAACCAGGATCTTTGTATTTGGGAGGGGTCTTAAACTGGATGATGGCACTAGCATGCTCAGTTAGAAAGGCTCTTTCTTTCACATTCAATCTCCTTTTGACTGTGCATAAGTCCTTAAGGAACTTTGCATAAGATGGGACTTGTTTAATTGCATCAAGGAGTGGAATGTTGACTTTCACTTGTTTGAACAATTCATAGATTTCCGAGTTCACAAGATCATGTTTAGGTTTCCCTAACCTCTGTGGAAATGGTGCTCTAGGAACAAATTCTAAATCACTCACTTTGACTCCAATTTTTCTTGAATCATCTCCTTTCTCACTCATCTCTTTCTCATTTATCTCACCTTCTTTGTCACTCAAACTCTCATTTGTCACTTGTGTTTTGATTCCCTCTTCACTCTCCCTAGATTTCTCCTCCACAATACCTTTAGGAATCCCAAAACCTATAGCTTTGTCAACAATCTTTCCACTTCTAAGGGTAGTGATGGCTTGGACTTGTTCATGGTTTGAAGGTTCACCAAGTGAAGATTCACTCATGTGTACCTGACCTCTAGGATTTGGCATTGGTTGAGCTGGGATCTTTCCCTTCTCTTGAATGCTTAGTGATTGAGTCAACTTGGTTAGTTGACTTCGAATGTCATCTAAGGTCCTATTGGTCTGGTCTTGAAATTTGTAAGCTTGGTTGTTGATTCCTCCTTGTGTTTGCATGAATTGTTGAAGAGTATCCTCTAGGGATCTCTTATGAGGTGGTTGGTACGTGTTATGTGTGGGAGTATGAAATGGTTGGGGTGGAGGTTGAAATGTTTGAGGTACTGAAGAGCCCTCATTTCTCCATCCAAAATTTGGATGGTTCCTCCATCCAGGATTATAGGTCTTAGAGTAGGGATTGCCTACTTGGTTTGAAAATGGCTTTCTAACATTACTTGAATCAGAAGTTTGGCCATATAGCACTTCCTTGAAGGCTGGAATGGTAGGACACTCAGTTGTCCTATGCCCTTTGCTCTCACAAACAACACAACTTTCCTCTTGTTGTTCACTCATGACATGCACTTTTTTAATCTCAAGAGACTCTACTTTCCTAGCCAATGAGGCTAATCTAGCATTAAGATCATCAGTCTCTTTTAATTGGAACTTCCCACTTGAATGAGAAATGGTGTTTCTAGACTCAACATGAAGTGGGAGAGAAGTCTCCCATTGCTTTGTGTTTTCAGCCAATTGATCAAAAAAATCGAAGGCTTCACTTGGTTCTTTGTCATAAAACTCACCATTACACATGGTTGACACTAGCTTTTTAAAATCTGCGGTAAGAGAGTCGTAGAAGAAACTCACTAACCTCCACATCTCAAAACCATGGTGGGGGCATGCATTTAACAAGTCTTTGAACCTTTCCCAAGCTTGGTGAAATGACTCATTTGGACTACAAGAAAAATTCATCATTTGACGTTGTAAGGCTGCCGTCCTATGAGTGGGGAAGTATTTTTTCAAAAATTCAGCTTGCATTTCTCTCCATGTACCTATAGACCTAGGACGTAAGGAGTTTAGCCAAAGCTTGGCTTTATCCTTTAGAGAGAATGGGAACAATTTAAGCCGAATAGTTTCCTCAGTGCATGTTCTATCAATAAAAGTATTACATACCTCTTCAAAGTCCTTAATGTGTATGTATGGATTTTCAGAATCCATACCGTGAAATGTGGGAAGAAGTTGAATCATGCCCGGTTTCAAATTGAAAGCTTGTTGGTTAAGAGGCAAGATAATACACGAAGGTGTACTTTGTCTAGCCGGGTGAAGATACTCTCTAAGAGTTCGAAAATTAGGTTGATCATTAAATTGTGGAGGTCCATTACCTTGAACACTCCCTTCACCCTCTACATCTTCAACATTAGCCATGATAAAATAATAATAATAATAATAATATAACAATTATATGAATACGAAAGGAAAGGAGAGAAAAAAAAACAAAAACAAAAAAAACAAAAAAAAAACAAATTGCAAATAAAAGTAAATGAAACGTACAAGATAAAGTAATGGCTCAAAAATAAAAATACAACAAATTAAGAAATTCACTCTCCAACTAATAAACAATATTAACAACAATAAACATTAAAAGATAAGTATAACAAGCATGAATAAAGAGGCGGTAATACCGGCCAAGCACTTCAAACAATAAATATTAAAGAAATAATAACAATAAATAACAACAAAATAAAATAAACAAATAACAACAAAATAAAATAAACAAGAGGCGGTAATACCGGCCAAGCACTTCAAACAATAAATATAAAAGAAATAACAACAAAAAATAAAATAAACAAGAGGCGGTAAAACCAGCCTTATAATATAAATAATAAATATTAGAAACTAACTAGAATAAACAATAAAAGAAAAATGGTTGAACCAACCAAAATCCAACAATTAATAGTCCAATATCCAAAAAGTTGAGGTCAATTTTTTTTTTTTTTAGGCGGTAAAACCAGCCATTTGATTTTTTATTTATATGAATTTTTTTTTTTCAATAATCAAATATAAATTTGTTACCTTTGCTTGCTAGCTCCCCGGCAACGGCGCCAAAATTGCTTGACCGCTTTTTGTGATCGGCTTGTTTTAACTCGCAAGTGCACGAGTGTGCGATGTAGCAATTAACTCGGTAAGATCGAGGTCATATCCACAGAGAGCTAGATCTGGAAATTAAGCTAGGTAACAACAAAAAAAACTCAAGAGAAATTAAATTAACAATAACTTGGTTGAAAATAATTGATGGATTTGTTTTCAAAGATGAAAAAGTGTAAATAGATTTTAAAAGACAAGAAAAAGTAAGTCTTGGTCCAAATCAATTTTAATGGTGATGTATTGGTGATTTCTTCAACATATATAAGATAACTCAACCTAATATCAACGATGGTGATATTAGATCGGAAGATATTACAATGAAGTTTAAAAAGATGAAGATTAATTATTGCTTAAGAATGAACAAGTACTTTCAAATTAAGTAAGACATTGAATCAAGCAATCTCTATACCAAAACTAAGGTTTGTGCATAAAAATTCAAGATTATAACATTACCTAAATGATTTCTAAAATTTCTTTGCAATAATAAAACATTCATGAAGAAGATGAGAAGATAATCATTAACATTCATTCATATCTTAAAGAACTCACCTCAATCACCATCATCCTTGATTTGGATCCAAGAAAGAGATTAGCCAACCATGATTATATATAAGAACACTTTAATAAACATGAAATAACTTGAATCAAACTGAAATAATAAGTTTTACAAACTAAAGAACCGAAATCTACAAAGAAGAACACAACAGAATTTCAGTAAAAATTCGGACACAAATCTGACTCTAACTTTGGACAGCAATTCGACCCTCTTAGAAGCCTCCCTTGGAGATGGCTATTAGAGACATATTTATAGGCAATTCTGTTAGCTTTCCAGATCATTAAAGAACATCTCATTTGGACATCTGAGTCAACAGTTATGGGCAAAACACCGAAAGGTGTTCTGGAAAATTAAATCAGGCCAGCTTGGAGAACACTTTGGTGCACGTTTTTCTTCCTCCTTTATGAGCTGTTTCTTTCTTCTTTTTGACCCAAAATAATGTCACAATGTCCCCTCCAGCTTTCCATCCATGTGCTTGCCCTCTTGGATCAATTAATTGCCCAAAATAAATCAAATGTTATTTGTTGTGTGGACATGTAAGATCATGGATTGTGCTTGGGCTGATTTGGAGGCTGATTTGGGGCTGAACTTGAGGCTGAATTTGAGCATCAAATAAGTATACAAATGTACATATTATTTGGGCTAAGATTGACATTGAAACCTTAAGTGTTTGATGGTTGAAGTTTGCACACAACATAAGGCAAGTTTGGGCTTGAAATAGATCATATGATATTCTTTTCTAGAATTGGAATAGAATTGATTTTTGGGGCAAATTTAGAGCACTAATTTGAACCAAGATTTGCTTCAATCTTCAACTAAATTTCTCTTCAATTCTTTGTTCCGAATTCTGACGTTGAATTTTCTGAAATAATTCATTTAAGCTCCAAAAACCTATCGAAACATTAAAAGAAACTTCATTACTAAAAAGCACATCACTTATTATAAAAACCCAAATAAAAACAATAAATACATATGTAAAATAAAAGACTTAATGATACTTTTGATATGCTTCTGCAACTTGTTCTACACCACACTTCCTTCCGCAAAGGGCATAACGCTTTGACTGGATGAGTTTCGCGGCATTCCGACTTCGATGCCCCGGTTGCCGAAATTCAGTTTCCTTTGAATTTCTGGTGATCCCTCTTGAGCATGTATGCTTCTGCTACTTGTTCTACACCACACTTCCTTCCGCAAAGGGCGTAACGCTTTGACTGGATGAGTTTCGCGGCATTCCGACTTTGATGCCCCGGTTGCCGAAATTCAGTTGCCTTTGAATTTCTGGTGATCCCTCTTGAGCATGTATGCTTCTGCTACTTGTTCTACACCACACTTCCTTCCGCAAAGGGCGTAACGCTTTGACTGGATGAGTTTCGCGGCATTCCGCCTTCGATGCCCCTGTTGCCAAAATTCAGTTGCCTTTGAATTTCGGGTGATCCCTCTTGAGCATGTATGCTTCTACTACTTGTTCTACAGCACACTTCCTTCCGCAAAGGGCGTAACGCTTTGACTGGATGAGTTTCGCGGCATTCCGACTTCGATGCCCTGGTTGCCGAAATTCAGTTGCCTTTGAATTTCGGGTGATCCCTCTTGAGCATGTATGCTTCTGCTACTTGTTCTACACCACACTTCCTTCCGCAAAGGGCGTAACGCTTTGACTGGATGAGTTTCGCGGCATTCCGACTTCGATGCCCGGTTGCCGAAATTCAGTTGCCTTTGAATTTCGGGTGATCCCTCTTGAGCATGTATGCTTCTGCTACTTGTTCTACAGCACACTTCCTTCCGCAAAGGGCGTAACGCTTTGACTGGATGAGTTTCGCGGCATTCCGACTTCGATGCCCTGGTTGCCGAAATTCAGTTGCCTTTGAATTTCGGGTGATCCCTATTGAGCATGTATGCTTCTGCTACTTGTTCTACACCACACTTCCTTCCGCAAAGGGCGTAACGCTTTGACTGGATGAGTTTCGCGGCATTCCGACTTCGATGCCCCGGTTGCCGAAATTCAGTTGCCTTTGAATTTCGGGTGATCCCTCTTGAGCATGTATGCTTCTGCTACTTGTTCTACACCACACTTCCTTCCGCAAAGGGCGTAACGCTTTGACTGGATGAGTTTCGCGGCATTCCGACTTCGATGCCCCGGTTGCCGAAATTCAGTTGCCTTTTAATTTCGGGTGATCCCTCTTGAGCATGTATGCTTCTGCTACTTGTTCTACACCACACTTCCTTCCGCAAAGGGCGTAACGCTTTGACTGGATGAGTTTCGCGGCATTCCGACTTCGATGCCCCGGTTGCCGAAATTCAGTTGCCTTTGAATTTCGGGTGATCCCTCTTGAGCATGTATGCTTCTGCTACTTGTTCTACACCACACTTCCTTCCGCAAAGGCGTAACGCTTTGACTGGATGAGTTTCGCGGCATTCCGACTTCGATGCCCCGGTTGCCGAAATTCAGTTGCCTTTGAATTTTGGGTGATCCCTCTTGAGCATGTATGCTTCTGCTACTTGTTCTACACCACACTTCCTTCCGCAAAGGGCGTAACGCTTTGACTGGATGAGTTTCGCGGCATTCCGACTTCGATGCCCCGGTTGCCGAAATTCAGTTGCCTTTGAATTTCGGGTGATCCCTCTTGAGCATGTATGCTTCTGCTACTTGTTCTACACCACACTTCCTTCCGCAAAGGGCGTAACGCTTTGACTGGATGAGTTTCGCGGCATTCCGACTTCGATGCCCCGGTTGCCGAAATTCAGTTGCCTTTGAATTTCGGGTGATCCCTCTTGAGCATGTATGCTTCTGCTACTTGTTCTACACCACACTTCCTTCCGCAAAGGGCGTAACGCTTTGACTGGATGAGTTTCGCGGCATTCCGACTTCGATGCCCCGGTTGCCGAAATTCAGTTGCCTTTGAATTTCGGGTGATCCCTCTTGAGCATGTATGCTTCTGCTACTTGTTCTACACCACACTTCCTTCCGCAAAGGGCGTAACGCTTTGACTGGATGAGTTTCGCGGCATTCCGACTTCGATGCCCCGGTTGCCGAAATTCAGTTGCCTTTGAATTTCGGGTGATCCCTCTTGAGCATGTATGCTTCTGCTACTTGTTCTACACCACACTTCCTTCCGCAAAGGGCGTAACGCTTTGACTGGATGAGTTTCGCGGCATTCCGACTTCGATGCCCCGGTTGCCGAAATTCAGTTGCCTTTGAATTTCGGTGATCCCTCTTGAGCATGTATGCTTCTGCTACTTGTTCTACACCACACTTCCTTCCGCAAAGGGCGTAACGCTTTGACTGGATGAGTTTCGCGGCATTCCGACTTCGATGCCCCGGTTGCCGAAATTCAGTTGCCTTTGAATTTCGGGTGATCCCTCTTGAGCATGTATGCTTCTGCTACTTGTTCTACACCACACTTCCTTCCGCAAAGGGCGTAACGCTTTGACTGGATGAGTTTCGCGGCATTCCGACTTCGATGCCCCGGTTGCCGAAATTCAGTTGCCTTTGAATTTCGGGTGATCCCTCTTGAGCATGTATGCTTCTGCTACTTGTTCTACACCACACTTCCTTCCGCAAAGGGCGTAACGCTTTGACTGGATGAGTTTCGCGGCATTCCGACTTCGATGCCCCGGTTGCCGAAATTCAGTTGCCTTTGAATTTCGGGTGATCCCTCTTGAGCATGTATGCTTCTGCTACTTGTTCTACACCACACTTCCTTCCGCAAAGGGCGTAACGCTTTGACTGGATGAGTTTCGCGGCATTCCGACTTCGATGCCCCGGTTGCCGAAATTCAGTTGCCTTTGAATTTCGGGTGATCCCTCTTGAGCATGTATGCTTCTGCTACTTGTTCTACACCACACTTCCTTCGCAAAGGGCGTAACGCTTTGACTGGATGAGTTTCGCGGCATTCCGACTTCGATGCCCCGGTTGCCGAAATTCAGTTGCCTTTGAATTTCGGGTGATCCCTCTTGAGCATGTATGCTTCTGCTACTTGTTCTACACCACACTTCCTTCCGCAAAGGGCGTAACGCTTTGACTGGATGAGTTTCGCGGCATTCCGACTTCGATGCCCCGGTTGCCGAAATTCAGTTGCCTTTGAATTTCTGGTGATCCCTCTTGAGCATGTATGCTTCTGCTACTTGTTCTACACCACACTTCCTTCCGCAAAGGGCGTAACGCTTTGACTGGATGAGTTTCGCGGCATTCCGACTTCGATGCCCCGGTTGCCGAAATTCAGTTGCCTTTGAATTTCGGTGATCCCTCTTGAGCATGTATGCTTCTGCTACTTGTTCTACACCACACTTCCTTCCGCAAAGGGCGTAACGCTTTGACTGGATGAGTTTCGCGGCATTCCGACTTCGATGCCCCGGTTGCCGAAATTCAGTTGCCTTTTAAATTTCGGGTGATCCCTCTTGAGCATGTATGCTTCTTCTACTTCTTCTACATCACACTTCCTTCCGCAAAGGGCGTAACGCTTTGACTGGATGAGTTTCGCGGCATTCCGACTTCGATGCCCCGGTTGCCGAAATTCAGTTGCCTTTTAATTTCGGGTGATCCCTCTTGAGCATGTATGCTTCTGCTACTTGTTCTACACCACACTTCCTTCCGCAAAGGGCGTAACGCTTTGACTGGATGAGTTTCGCGGCATTCCGACTTCGATGCCCCGGTTGCCGAAATTCAGTTGCCTTTGAATTTCGGGTGATCCCTCTTGAGCATGTATGCTTCTGCTACTTGTTCTACACCACACTTCCTTCCGCAAAGGGCGTAACGCTTTGACTGGATGAGTTTCGCGGCATTCCGACTTCGATGCCCCGGTTGCCGAAATTCAGTTGCCTTTGAATTTCGGGTGATCCCTCTTGAGCATGTATGCTTCTGCTACTTGTTCTACACCACACTTCCTTCCGCAAAGGGCGTAACGCTTTGACTGGATGAGTTTCGCGGCATTCCGACTTCGATGCCCCGGTTGCCGAAATTCAGTTGCCTTTGAATTTCGGGTGATCCCTCTTGAGCATGTATGCTTCTGCTACTTGTTCTACACCACACTTCCTTCCGCAAAGGGCGTAACGCTTTGACTGGATGAGTTTCGCGGCATTCCGACTTCGATGCCCCGGTTGCCGAAATTCAGTTGCCTTTGAATTTCTGGTGATCCCTCTTGAGCATGTATGCTTCTGCTACTTGTTCTACACCACACTTCCTTCCGCAAAGGGCGTAACGCTTTGACTGGATGAGTTTCGCGGCATTCCGACTTCGATGCCCGGTTGCCGAAATTCAGTTGCCTTTGAATTTCGGGTAATCCCTCTTGAGCATGTATGCTTCTGCTACTTGTTCTACACCACACTTCCTTCCGCAAAGGGCGTAACGCTTTGACTGGATGAGTTTCGCGGCATTCCGACTTCGATGCCCCGGTTGCCGAAATTCAGTTGCCTTTGAATTTCGGGTGATCCCTCTTGAGCATGTATGCTTCTGCTACTTGTTCTACACCACACTTCCTTCCGCAAAGGGCGTAACGCTTTGACTGGATGAGTTTCGCGGCATTCCGACTTCGATGCCCCGGTTGCCGAAATTCAGTTGCCTTTTAATTTCGGGTGATCCCTCTTGAGCATGTATGCTTCTGCTACTTGTTCTACACCACACTTCCTTCCGCAAAGGGCGTAACGCTTTGACTGGATGAGTTTCGCGGCATTCCGACTTCGATGCCCCGGTTGCCGAAATTCAGTTGCCTTTGAATTTCGGGTGATCCCTCTTGAGCATGTATGCTTCTGCTACTTGTTCTACACCACACTTCCTTCGCAAAGGGCGTAACGCTTTGACTGGATGAGTTTCGCGGCATTCCGACTTCGATGCCCCGGTTGCTGAAATTCAGTTGCCTTTTAATTTCGGGTGATCCCTCTTGAGCATGTATGCTTCTGCTACTTGTTCTACACCACACTTCCTTCCGCAAAGGGCGTAACGCTTTGACTGGATGAGTTTCGCGGCATTCCGACTTCGATGCCCCGGTTGCCGAAATTCAGTTGCCTTTGAATTTCTGGTGATCCCTCTTGAGCATGTATGCTTCTGCTACTTGTTCTACACCACACTTCCTTCCGCAAAGGACGTAACGCTTTGACTGGATGAGTTTCGCGGCATTCCGACTTCGATGCCCCGGTTGCCGAAATTCAGTTGCCTTTGAATTTCTGGTGATCCCTCTTGAGCATGTATGCTTCTGCTACTTGTTCTACACCACACTTCCTTCCGCAAAGGGCGTAACGCTTTGACTGGATGAGTTTCGCGGCATTCCGACTTCGATGCCCCGGTTGCCGAAATTCAGTTGCCTTTGAATTTCGGGTGATCCCTCTTGAGCATGTATGCTTCTGCTACTTGTTCTACACCACACTTCCTTCCGCAAAGGGCGTAACGCTATGACTGGATGAGTTTCGCGGCATTCCGACTTCGATGCCCCGGTTGCCGAAATTCAGTTGCCTTT
>CM055355.1:919173-947042 GCA_029228515.1 Populus alba x Populus x berolinensis | reverse complement strand
CGAAGTCGAACGCCGCGAAACTCATCCAGTCAAAGCGTTACGCCCTTTGCGGAAGGAATTGTGTTAGAACAAGTAGCAGAAGCATACATGCTTCAATAGGGATCACCCGAAAATTCAAAGGGAACTGAATTTCGGCAAACCGGGGCATCGAAGTCAGAATGCCGCGTAACTCACCGAGTCAAAGCGATTGGGGTTTGCGGAGGAAGTCTGATGTGGAACAAGTAGCAGAAGCATATATGCTCAAGAGGATCACCCGAAATTCAAATGCAAATGAATTTCGGCAACCGGGGCATCGAAGTCGGAATGCCGCGAAAACTCACGGAGTCCAAGCGTTGGCAGTTTGCGGAAGAACTCTGATGTAGGGCAAGTAGCAGAAGCATTCATGCTCCAAGAGGATCACCCGAAATTCAAAGGCAACTGAATTTCGGCAACCGGGGAATCGATGGCGGAATGGCGCGAAAACTCACCGGAGTAAAGCGTTTCGCGTTTGCGGAAGAAGTGTGATGTAGAACAAGTAGCAGAAGCATACATGCTCAAGAGGGATCACCCGAAATTCAAAGGCAACTGAATTTCGGCAACCGGGCATCGAAGTCGGAATGCCGCGAAACTCACCGAGTCAAAGCGTTTCGCCGTTTGCGGAAGAAGTGTGATGTAGAACAAGTAGCAGAAGCATACATGCTCAAGAGGGATCACCCGAAATTCAAAGGCAACTGAATTTCGGCCGGGGCATCGAAGTCGGTAAGCCGCGACATTCACCGAGTCAACGCGTTTCGCCGTTTGCGGAAGGAAGTTTCTGTGTTAGAACAAGTAGCAGAAGCATACATGCTCAAGAGCGGTCAACCGAAATTCAAAGGCACACTGAAATTTCGGCAACGGGGAATCGACAGTCGGAATTGCGCGAAACTCACCGCGTCAATCGCGTTTCGCCGTTTGCTCGGAAGAAGTCTGGTGTTGAAAAAGTAGCGAGAAGCATACATGCTCAAGAGGGATCACCCGAACTTCAAAGGCAACTGATATTCGGCAAACGGGGGGAATCGAAGTCGGAAATTTTGCGTGCGACGAACTTCACTGAGTCAAAGCGTTTCGCCGTTTGCGGAAGAAGTGTGATGTAGAACAAGTAGCAGAAGACTCCATGCTCAAGAGGGGTCACCCGAAATTTCAAGGCAACTGGAATTTCGGCAACGTGGAATCGACGTCGTAACTGCCGCGAAATTCTCGAGTCAACGCGTTTCCCTATTTGCGGAAGAAGTCTTATGTAGCATACGTAGCCGAAGCATCCCTCGTCAAGAGGGCATCACCCAGAATTCAAAGGCAACTGAATTTCGGCAACCGGGCATCGAAGTCGGAATGCGCGAAACTCACCGAGTCAAAGCGTTTCGCCGTTTGCGGAAGAAGTGTGATGTAGAACAAGTAGCAGAAGCATACATGCTCAAGAGGGATCACCCGAAATTCAAAGGCAACTGAATTTCGGCAACCGGGGCATCGAAGTCGGAATGCCGCGAAACTCACCAGTCAAAGCGTTTCGCCGTTTGCGGAAGGAAGTGTGATGTAGAACAAGTAGCAGAAGCATACATGCTCAAGAGGGATCACCCGAAATTCAAAGGCAACTGAATTTCGGCAACCGGGGCATCGAAGTCGGAATGCCGCGAAACTCACCGAGTCAAAGCGTTTCGCCGTTTGCGGAAGAAGTGTGATGTAGAACAAGTAGCAGAAGCATACATGCTCAAGAGGGATCACCCGAAATTCAAAGGCAACTGAATTTCGGCAACCGGGGCATCGAAGTCGGAATGCCGCGAAACTCACCGAGTCAAAGCGTTTCGCCATTTGCGGAAGGAAGTGTTGTAGAACAAGTAGCAGAAGCATACATGCTCAAGAGGGATCACCCGAAATTCAAAGGCAACTGAATTTCGGCAACCGGGGCATCGAAGTCGGAATGCCGCGAAACTCACCGAGTCAAAGCGTTTCGCCGTTTGCGGAAGGAAGTGTGATGTAGAACAAGTAGCAGAAGCATACATGCTCAAGAGGATCACCCGAAATTCAAAGGCAACTGAATTTCGGCAACCGGGGCATCGAAGTCGGAATGCCGCGAAACTCACCGAGTCAAAGCGTTTCGCCTTTGCGGAAGAAGTTGATGTAGAACAAGTAGCAGAAGCATACATGCTCAAGAGGGATCACCGAATGAATTTCGAAAAATCGAAGCGGAATGCCATACGATGCTCAAGAGCGTTTCGCAGTGTGATGTAGAAAATGTAGCAGAAGCATACATGCTCAAGAGGGATCCCTCGAAATTCAAAGGCAACTGAATTTCGGCAACCGGGGCATCGAAGGCGGAATGCCGCGAAACTCACCGAGTCAAAGCGTTTCGCCATTTGAGGAAGGAAGTGTCATGTAGAACAAGTAGCAGAAGAATACATGCTCAAGAGGGATCACCCAAAAATTCAAAGGCAACTGAATTTCGGCAACCGGGGCATCGAGGTCGGAATACCGCAAAAGTCACCGAGTCAAAGCGTTTCGCCGTTTGCGGAAGGAAGTGTGATGTAGAACAAGTAGCAGAAGCATACATGCTCAAGAGGGATCACCCGAAATTCAAAGGCAACTCAATTTCGACAACCGGGGCATCGAAGTCGGATTGCCGCGAAACTCACTGAGTCAAGCGTTTGGCCATTTGAGGAAGAAGTCTGATGTAGAACAAGTAGCAGAAGCATACATGCTCAAGAGGGATCACCCGAAATTCAAAGGCAACTGAATTTCGGCAACCGGGGCATCGAAGTCGGAATGCCGCGAAACTCACCGAGTCAAAGCGTTTCGCCGTTTGCGGAAGGAAGTGTGATGTAGAACAAGTAGCAGAAGCATACATGCTCAAGAGGGATCACCCGAAATTCAAAGGCAACTGAATTTCGGCAACCGGGGCATCGAAGTCGGAATGCCGCGAAACTCACCGAGTCAAAGCGTTTCGCCGTTTGCGGAAGGAAGTTGATGTAGAACAAGTAGCAGAAGCATACATGCTCAAGAGGGATCACCCGAAATTCAAAGGCAACTGAATTTCGGCAACCGGGAATCGAAGTCGGAATGCCGCGAAACTCACCGAGTCAAAGCGTTTCGCCGTTTGCGGAAGAAGTGTGATGTAGAACAAGTAGCAGAAGCATACATGCTCAAGAGGGATCACCCGAAATTCAAAGGCAACTGAATTTCGGCAACCGGGGCATCGAAGTCGGAATGCCGCGAAACTCACCGAGTCAAAGCGTTTCGCCGTTTGCGGAAGAGATGTGATGTAGAACAAGTAGCAGAAGCATACATGCTCAAGAGGGATCACCCGAAATTCAAAGGCAACTGAATTTCGGCAACCGGGGCATCGAAGTCGGAATGCCGCGAAACTCACCGAGTCAAAGCGTTTCGCCGTTTGCGGAAGGAAGTGTGATGTAGAACAAGTAGCAGAAGCATACATGCTCAAGAGGGATCACCCGAAATTCAAAGGCAACTGAATTTCGGCAACCGGGCATCGAAGTCGGAATGCCGCGAAACTCACCGAGTCAAAGCGTTTCGCCGTTTGCGGAAGAAGTGTGATGTAGAACAAGTAGCAGAAGCATACATGCTCAAGAGGGATCACCCGAAATTCAAAGGCAACTGAATTTCGGCAACCGGGGCATCGAAGTCGGAATGCCGCGAAACTCACCGAGTCAAAGCGTTTCGCCGTTTGCGGAAGGAAGTTGATGTAGAACAAGTAGCAGAAGCATACATGCTCAAGAGGGATCACCCGAAATTCAAAGGCAACTGAATTTCGGCAACCGGGGCATCGAAGTCGGAATGCCGCGAAACTCACCAGTCAAAGCGTTTCGCCCTTTGCGGAAGGAAGTGTGATGTAGAACAAGTAGCAGAAGCATACATGCTCAAGAGGGATCACCCGAAATTCAAAGGCAACTGAATTTCGGCAACCGGGGCATCGAAGTCGGAATGCCGCGAAACTCACCGAGTCAAAGCGTTTCGCCGTTTGCGAAAGAAGTGTGATGTAGAACAAGTAGCAGAAGCATACATGCTCAAGAGGGATCACCCGAAATTCAAAGGCAACTGAATTTCGGCAACCGGGCATCGAAGTCGGAATGCCGCGAAACTCACCGAGTCAAAGCGTTTCGCCGTTTGCGGAAGAAGTGTGATGTAGAACAAGTAGCAGAAGCATACATGCTCAAGAGGGATCACCCGAAATTCAAAGGCAACTGAATTTCGGCAACCGGGGCATCGAAGTCGGAATGCCGCGAAACTCACCGAGTCAAAGCGTTTCGCCGTTTGCGGAAGGAAGTGTGATGTAGAACAAGTAGCAGAAGCATACATGCTCAAGAGGGATCACCCGAAATTCAAAGGCAACTGAATTTCGGCAACCGGGGCATCGAAGTCGGAATGCCGCGAAACTCACCGAGTCAAAGCGTTTCGCCGTTTGCGGAAGGAAGTGTGATGTAGAACAAGTAGCAGAAGCATACATGCTCAAGAGGGATCACCCGAAATTCAAAGGCAACTGAATTTCGGCAACCGGGGCATCGAAGTCGGAATGCCGCGAAACTCACCGAGTCAAAGCGTTTCGCCGTTTGCGGAAGGAAGTGTGATGTAGAACAAGTAGCAGAAGCATACATGCTCAAGAGGGATCACCCGAAATTCAAAGGCAACTGAATTTCGGCAACCGGGGCATCGAAGTCGGAATGCCGCGAAACTCACCGAGTCAAAGCGTTTCGCCGTTTGCGGAAGAAGTGTGATGTAGAACAAGTAGCAGAAGCATACATGCTCAAGAGGGATCACCCGAAATTCAAAGGCAACTGAATTTCGGCAACCGGGGCATCGAAGTCGGAATGCCGCGAAACTCACCGAGTCAAAGCGTTTCGCCGTTTGCGGAAGGAAGTGTGATGTAGAACAAGTAGCAGAAGCATACATGCTCAAGAGGGATCACCCGAAATTCAAAGGCAACTGAATTTCGGCAACCGGGGCATCGAAGTCGGAATGCCGCGAAACTCACCAGTCAAAGCGTTTCGCCGTTTGCGGAAGGAAGTGTGATGTAGAACAAGTAGCAGAAGCATACATGCTCAAGAGGGATCACCCGAAATTCAAAGGCAACTGAATTTCGGCAACCGGGCATCGAAGTCGGAATGCCGCGAAACTCACCGAGTCAAAGCGTTTCGCCCTTTGCGGAAGGAAGTGTGATGTAGAACAAGTAGCAGAAGCATACATGCTCAAGAGGGATCACCCGAAATTCAAAGGCAACTGAATTTCGGCAACCGGGGCATCGAAGTCGGAATGCCGCGAAACTCACCGAGTCAAAGCGTTTCGCCGTTTGCGGAAGAAGTGTGATGTAGAACAAGTAGCAGAAGCATACATGCTCAAGAGGGATCACCCGAAATTCAAAGGCAACTGAATTTCGGCAACCGGGGCATCGAAGTCGGAATGCCGCGAAACTCACCGAGTCAAAGCGTTTCGCCGTTTGCGGAAGGAAGTGTGATGTAGAACAAGTAGCAGAAGCATACATGCTCAAGAGGGATCACCCGAAATTCAAAGGCAACTGAATTTCGGCAACCGGGGCATCGAAGTCGGAATGCCGCGAAACTCACCGAGTCAAAGCGTTTCGCCGTTTGCGGAAGGAAGTGTGATGTAGAACAAGTAGCAGAAGCATACATGCTCAAGAGGGATCACCCGAAATTCAAAGGCAACTGAATTTCGGCAACCGGGGCATCGAAGTCGGAATGCCGCGAAACTCACCGAGTCAAAGCGTTTCGCCGTTTGCGGAAGAAGTGTGATGTAGAACAAGTAGCAGAAGCATACATGCTCAAGAGGGATCACCCGAAATTCAAAGGCAACTGAATTTCGGCAACCGGGCATCGAAGTCGGAATGCCGCGAAACTCACCGAGTCAAAGCGTTTCGCCGTTTGCGGAAGGAAGTGTGATGTAGAACAAGTAGCAGAAGCATACATGCTCAAGAGGGATCACCCGAAATTCAAAGGCAACTGAATTTCGGCAACCGGGCATCGAAGTCGGAATGCCGCGAAACTCACCGAGTCAAAGCGTTTCGCCGTTTGCGGAAGGAAGTGTGATGTAGAACAAGTAGCAGAAGCATACATGCTCAAGAGGGATCACCCGAAATTCAAAGGCAACTGAATTTCGGCAACCGGGGCATCGAAGTCGGAATGCCGCGAAACTCACCGAGTCAAAGCGTTTCGCCGTTTGCGGAAGAGAGTGTGATGTAGAACAAGTAGCAGAAGCATACATGCTCAAGAGGGATCACCCGAAATTCAAAGGCAACTGAATTTCGGCAACCGGGGCATCGAAGTCGGAATGCCGCGAAACTCACCGAGTCAAAGCGTTTCGCCGTTTGCGGAAGGAAGTGTGATGTAGAACAAGTAGCAGAAGCATACATGCTCAAGAGGGATCACCCGAAATTCAAAGGCAACTGAATTTCGGCAACCGGGGCATCGAAGTCGGAATGCCGCGAAACTCACCGAGTCAAAGCGTTTCGCCGTTTGCGGAAGGAAGTGTGATGTAGAACAAGTAGCAGAAGCATACATGCTCAAGAGGGATCACCCGAAATTCAAAGGCAACTGAATTTCGGCAACCGGGGCATCGAAGTCGGAATGCCGCGAAACTCACCGAGTCAAAGCGTTTCGCCGTTTGCGGAAGGAAGTGTGATGTAGAACAAGTAGCAGAAGCATACATGCTCAAGAGGGATCACCCGAAATTCAAAGGCAACTGAATTTCGGCAACCGGGGCATCGAAGTCGGAATGCCGCGAAACTCACCGAGTCAAAGCGTTTCGCCGTTTGCGGAAGGAAGTCTGATGTAGAACAAGTAGCAGAAGCATACATGCTCAAGAGGGATCACCCGAAATTCAAAGGCAACTGAATTTCGGCAACCGGGGCATCGAAGTCGGAATGCCGCGAAACTCACCGAGTCAAAGCGTTTCGCCGTTTGCGGAAGGAAGTGATGTAGAACAAGTAGCAGAAGCATACATGCTCAAGAGGGATCACCCGAAATTCAAAGGCAACTGAATTTCGGCAACCGGGGCATCGAAGTCGGAATGCCGCGAAACTCACCGAGTCAAAGCGTTTCGCCGTTTGCGGAAGAAGTCTGATGTAGAACAAGTAGCAGAAGCATACATGCTCAAGAGGGATCACCCGAAATTCAAAGGCAACTGAATTTCGGCAACCGGGGCATCGAAGTCGGAATGCCGCGAAACTCACCGAGTCAAAGCGTTTCGCCTTTGCGGAAGAAGTCTGATGTAGAACAAGTAGCAGAAGCATACATGCTCAAGAGGGATCACCCGAAATTCAAAGGCAACTGAATTTCGGCAACCGGGGCATCGAAGTCGGAATGCCGCGAAACTCACCGAGTCAAAGCGTTTCGCCGTTTGCGGAAGAAGTGTGATGTAGAACAAGTAGCAGAAGCATACATGCTCAAGAGGGATCACCCGAAATTCAAAGGCAACTGAATTTCGGCAACCGGGGCATCGAAGTCGGAATGCCGCGAAACTCACCGAGTCAAAGCGTTTCGCCGTTTGCGGAAGGAAGTGTGATGTAGAACAAGTAGCAGAAGCATACATGCTCAAGAGGGATCACCCGAAATTCAAAGGCAACTGAATTTCGGCAACCGGGGCATCGAAGTCGGAATGCCGCGAAACTCACCGAGTCAAAGCGTTTCGCCGTTTGCGGAAGGAAGTGTGATGTAGAACAAGTAGCAGAAGCATACATGCTCAAGAGGGATCACCCGAAATTCAAAGGCAACTGAATTTCGGCAACCGGGCATCGAAGTCGGAATGCCGCGAAACTCACCGAGTCAAAGCGTTTCGCCGTTTGCGGAAGGAAGTGTGATGTAGAACAAGTAGCAGAAGCATACATGCTCAAGAGGGATCACCCGAAATTCAAAGGCAACTGAATTTCGGCAACCGGGGCATCGAAGTCGGAATGCCGCGAAACTCACCGAGTCAAAGCGTTTCGCCGTTTGCGGAAGGAAGTGTGATGTAGAACAAGTAGCAGAAGCATACATGCTCAAGAGGGATCACCCGAAATTCAAAGGCAACTGAATTTCGGCAACCGGGGCATCGAAGTCGGAATGCCGCGAAACTCACCGAGTCAAAGCGTTTCGCCTTTGCGGAAGGAAGTGATGTAGAACAAGTAGCAGAAGCATACATGCTCAAGAGGGATCACCCGAAATTCAAAGGCAACTGAATTTCGGCAACCGGGGCATCGAAGTCGGAATGCCGCGAAACTCACCGAGTCAAAGCGTTTCGCCGTTTGCGGAAGGAAGTGTGATGTAGAACAAGTAGCAGAAGCATACATGCTCAAGAGGGATCACCCGAAATTCAAAGGCAACTGAATTTCGGCAACCGGGGCATCGAAGTCGGAATGCCGCGAAACTCACCGAGTCAAAGCGTTTCGCCGTTTGCGGAAGGAAGTGTGATGTAGAACAAGTAGCAGAAGCATACATGCTCAAGAGGGATCACCCGAAATTCAAAGGCAACTGAATTTCGGCAACCGGGGCATCGAAGTCGGAATGCCGCGAAACTCACCGAGTCAAAGCGTTTCGCCTTTGCGGAAGGAAGTCTGATGTAGAACAAGTAGCAGAAGCATACATGCTCAAGAGGGATCACCCGAAATTCAAAGGCAACTGAATTTCGGCAACCGGGGCATCGAAGTCGGAATGCCGCGAAACTCACCGAGTCAAAGCGTTTCGCCGTTTGCGGAAGGAAGTCTGATGTAGAACAAGTAGCAGAAGCATACATGCTCAAGAGGGATCACCCGAAATTCAAAGGCAACTGAATTTCGGCAACCGGGGCATCGAAGTCGGAATGCCGCGAAACTCACCGAGTCAAAGCGTTTCGCCGTTTGCGGAAGAAGTGTGATGTAGAACAAGTAGCAGAAGCATACATGCTCAAGAGGGATCACCCGAAATTCAAAGGCAACTGAATTTCGGCAACCGGGCATCGAAGTCGGAATGCCGCGAAACTCACCGAGTCAAAGCGTTTCGCCGTTTGCGGAAGAAGTGTGATGTAGAACAAGTAGCAGAAGCATACATGCTCAAGAGGGATCACCCGAAATTCAAAGGCAACTGAATTTCGGCAACCGGGGCATCGAAGTCGGAATGCCGCGAAACTCACCGAGTCAAAGCGTTTCGCCGTTTGCGGAAGGAAGTGTGATGTAGAACAAGTAGCAGAAGCATACATGCTCAAGAGGGATCACCCGAAATTCAAAGGCAACTGAATTTCGGCAACCGGGGCATCGAAGTCGGAATGCCGCGAAACTCACCGAGTCAAAGCGTTTCGCCGTTTGCGGAAGGAAGTGTGATGTAGAACAAGTAGCAGAAGCATACATGCTCAAGAGGGATCACCCGAAATTCAAAGGCAACTGAATTTCGGCAACCGGGCATCGAAGTCGGAATGCCGCGAAACTCACCGAGTCAAAGCGTTTCGCCTTTGCGGAAGGAAGTCTGATGTAGAACAAGTAGCAGAAGCATACATGCTCAAGAGGGATCACCCGAAATTCAAAGGCAACTGAATTTCGGCAACCGGGGCATCGAAGTCGGAATGCCGCGAAACTCACCGAGTCAAAGCGTTTCGCCGTTTGCGGAAGGAAGTGTGATGTAGAACAAGTAGCAGAAGCATACATGCTCAAGAGGGATCACCCGAAATTCAAAGGCAACTGAATTTCGGCAACCGGGGCATCGAAGTCGGAATGCCGCGAAACTCACCGAGTCAAAGCGTTTCGCCGTTTGCGGAAGGAAGTCTGATGTAGAACAAGTAGCAGAAGCATACATGCTCAAGAGGGATCACCCGAAATTCAAAGGCAACTGAATTTCGGCAACCGGGGCATCGAAGTCGGAATGCCGCGAAACTCACCGAGTCAAAGCGTTTCGCCGTTTGCGGAAGGAAGTGTGATGTAGAACAAGTAGCAGAAGCATACATGCTCAAGAGGGATCACCCGAAATTCAAAGGCAACTGAATTTCGGCAACCGGGGCATCGAAGTCGGAATGCCGCGAAACTCACCGAGTCAAAGCGTTTCGCCTTTTGCGGAAGGAAGTGTGATGTAGAACAAGTAGCAGAAGCATACATGCTCAAGAGGGATCACCCGAAATTCAAAGGCAACTGAATTTCGGCAACCGGGGCATCGAAGTCGGAATGCCGCGAAACTCACCAGTCAAAGCGTTTGCCTTTGCGGAAGGAAGTGTGATGTAGAACAAGTAGCAGAAGCATACATGCTCAAGAGGGATCACCCGAAATTCAAAGGCAACTGAATTTCGGCAACCGGGGCATCGAAGTCGGAATGCCGCGAAACTCACCGAGTCAAAGCGTTTCGCCGTTTGCGGAAGAAAGTGTGATGTAGAACAAGTAGCAGAAGCATACATGCTCAAGAGGGATCACCCGAAATTCAAAGGCAACTGAATTTCGGCAACCGGGGCATCGAAGTCGGAATGCCGCGAAACTCACCGAGTCAAAGCGTTTCGCCGTTTGCGGAAGGAAGTCTGATGTAGAACAAGTAGCAGAAGCATACATGCTCAAGAGGGATCACCCGAAATTCAAAGGCAACTGAATTTCGGCAACCGGGGCATCGAAGTCGGAATGCCGCGAAACTCACCGAGTCAAAGCGTTTCGCCGTTTGCGGAAGGAAGTCTGATGTAGAACAAGTAGCAGAAGCATACATGCTCAAGAGGGATCACCCGAAATTCAAAGGCAACTGAATTTCGGCAACCGGGGCATCGAAGTCGGAATGCCGCGAAACTCACCGAGTCAAAGCGTTTCGCCGTTTGCGGAAGGAAGTGTGATGTAGAACAAGTAGCAGAAGCATACATGCTCAAGAGGGATCACCCGAAATTCAAAGGCAACTGAATTTCGGCAACCGGGCATCGAAGTCGGAATGCCGCGAAACTCACCGAGTCAAAGCGTTTCGCCTTTGCGGAAGGAAGTGTGATGTAGAACAAGTAGCAGAAGCATACATGCTCAAGAGGGATCACCCGAAATTCAAAGGCAACTGAATTTCGGCAACCGGGGCATCGAAGTCGGAATGCCGCGAAACTCACCGAGTCAAAGCGTTTCGCCGTTTGCGGAAGGAAGTGTGATGTAGAACAAGTAGCAGAAGCATACATGCTCAAGAGGGATCACCCGAAATTCAAAGGCAACTGAATTTCGGCAACCGGGGCATCGAAGTCGGAATGCCGCGAAACTCACCGAGTCAAAGCGTTTCGCCCTTTGCGGAAGAAGTGTGATGTAGAACAAGTAGCAGAAGCATACATGCTCAAGAGGGATCACCCGAAATTCAAAGGCAACTGAATTTCGGCAACCGGGCATCGAAGTCGGAATGCCGCGAAACTCACCGAGTCAAAGCGTTTCGCCCTTTGCGGAAGGAAGTTTGATGTAGAACAAGTAGCAGAAGCATACATGCTCAAGAGGGATCACCCGAAATTCAAAGGCAACTGAATTTCGGCAACCGGGCATCGAAGTCGGAATGCCGCGAAAATCACCGTGTCAAAGCGTTTCGCTGTTTGAGGAAGGAAGTGTGATGTAGAACAAGTAGCAGAAGCATACATGGTCAAGAGGGATCACCCGAAATTCAAAGGCAACTGAATTTCGGCGATCGGGGCATCGAAGTCGGAATGCCGCGAAACTCATCGAGTCAAGGCGTTACGCCCTTTGCGGAAGGAAGTGTGGTGTAGAAGAAGTAGCAAAAGCATACATGCTCAAGAGGGATCACCCGAAATTCAAAGGCAACTGAATTTCGGCAACCGGGGCATCGAAGTCGGAATGCCGCGAAACTCACCGATCAAAGCGTTTCGCCGTTTGCGGAAGGAAGTGTGATGTAGAACAAGTAGCAGAAGCATGCATGCTCAAGGGGGATCACCCGAAATTCAAAGGCAACGGAATTTCAGCAACCGGGGCATCGAAGTCGGAATGCCCCAAAACTCACGGAGTCAAAGCGTTTCGCTATTTGCGGAAGCGAGTGTGATGTAGAACAAGTAGCAGAAGCATACATGCTCAAGAGGGATGGCCCGAAATTCAAAGGCAAACTGAATTTCGGCAATCGGGGCATCGAAGGCGGAATGCCGCGAAACTCAAGGAATCAAAGCGTTACGCACTTAGCGGAAGGAAGTGTGGTGTAGAACAAGTAGCAGAAGCATACATGCTTAAGAGCGATCACCCGAAATTCAAAGGCAACTGAATTTCGGCAACCGGGGCATCGAAGTCGGAATGCTGCAAAACTCACTGAGTCAAAGCGTTTGGCCATTTGCGGAAGAAGTTTGATGTAGAACAAGTAGCAGAAGCATACATGCTCAAGAGGGATCACCCGAAATTCAAAGGCAACTGAATTTCGGCAACCGGGGCATCGAAGTCGGAATGCCGCGAAACTCACCGAGTCAAAGCGTTTCGCCCTTTGCGGAAGGAAGTGTGATGTAGAACAAGTAGCAGAAGCATACATGCTCAAGAGGGATCACCCGAAATTCAAAGGCAACTGAATTTCGGCAACCGGGGCATCGAAGTCGGAATGCCGCGAAACTCATCGAGTCAAAGCGTTTCGCCCTTTGCGGAAGGAAGTGTGATGTAGAACAAGTAGCAGAAGCATACATGCTCAAGAGGGATCACCCGAAATTCAAAGGCAACTGAATTTCGGCAACCGGGCATCGAAGTCGGAATGCCGCGAAACTCACCAGTCAAAGCGTTTCGCCGTTTGCGGAAGGAAGTGTGATGTAGAACAAGTAGCAGAAGCATACATGCTCAAGAGGGATCACCCGAAATTCAAAGGCAACTGAATTTCGGCAACCGGGGCATCGAAGTCGGAATGCCGCGAAACTCACCAGTCAAAGCGTTTCGCCCTTTGCGGAAGGAAGTGTGATGTAGAACAAGTAGCAGAAGCATACATGCTCAAGAGGGATCACCAAATTCAAAGGCAACTGAATTTCGGCAACCGGGGCATCGAAGTCGGAATGCCGCGAAACTCACCAGTCAAAGCGTTACGCCTTTGCGGAAGGAAGTGTGTGTAGAACAAGTAGCAGAAGCATACATGCTCAAGAGGGATCACCCGAAATTCAAAGGCAACTGAATTTCGGCAACCGGGGCATCGAAGTCGGAATGCCGCGAAACTCACCAGTCAAAGCGTTTGCCCTTTGCGGAAGGAAGTGTGGTGTAGAACAAGTAGCAGAAGCATAATCAAAAGTATCATTAAGTCTTTTATTTTACATATGTATTTATTGTTTTTATTTGGGTTTTTATAATAAGTGATGTGCTTTTTAGTAATGAAGTTTCTTTTAATGTTTCGATAGGTTTTTGGAGCTTAAATGAATTATTTCAGAAAATTCAACGTCAGAATTCGGAACAAAGAATTGAAGAGAAATTTAGTTGAAGATTGAAGCAAATCTTGGTTCAAATTAGTGCTCTAAATTTGCCCCAAAAATCAATTCTATTCCAATTCTAGAAAAGAATATCATATGATCTATTTCAAGCCCAAACTTGCCTTATGTTGTGTGCAAACTTCAACCATCAAACACTTAAGGTTTCAATGTCAATCTTAGCCCAAATAATATGTACATTTGTATACTTATTTGATGCTCAAATTCAGCCTCAAGTTCAGCCCCAAATCAGCCTCCAAATCAGCCCAAGCACAATCCATGATCTTACATGTCCACACAACAAATAACATTTGATGTTTTTTGGGCAATTATTTGATCCAAGAGGGCAAGCACAATGGATGGAAAGCTGGAGGGTGACATTGTGACATTATTTTGGGTCAAAAAAAGAAGAAAGAAACAGCTCATAAAGGCGGAAAGAAAAACGGGCACCAAAGTGTTTCTCCAAGCTGGCCTGAGTTAATTTTCCCCAGAAACACCTTTCGTGTGTTTTGCCCCATAAACTGTTGACTCAGATGTCCAAATGAAGATGTTCTTTAATGATCTGGAAAGCTAACAGAATTGCCTATAAATATGTCTCTAATAGCCATCTCAAGGGAGGCTTCTAAGATGGTCGAATTGCTGTCCAAATTTAGAGTCAGATTTGTGTCCGAATTTTTACTGAAATTCTGTTGTATTCTTCTTTTTAGATTTCGGTTTCTTTAAGTTTGTAAAACTTATTATTTCAGTTTGATTCAAGTTATTTCATGTTTATTAAAGTGTTCTTATATATAATCATGGTTTGGCTAATCTCTTTCTTGGATCGCAAATCAAGGATGATGGTGATTGAGGTGAGGTTCTTTAAGATATGAATGAATGTTAATGATTAACTCCTCATCTTCTTCATGAATTTTTTATTATTGCAAAGAATTTTTAGAAATCATTTAGGTAATGTTATATATCTCGAATATTTATGCACAAACCTTAGTTTTGGTATAGAGATTTGCTTGATTCAATGTCTTACTTAATTTGAAAGTACTTGTTCATTTCTTAAGCAATAATTAATCTTCATATTTTTTAAACTTCATTGTAATATCTTCCGATCTAATATCACCATCGTTGATATTAGGTTGAGTTATCTTATATATGTTGAAGAAATCACCAATACATCACCAATAAAATTAGTTTGGACCAAGACTTACTTTTTCTCTTGTCTTTTAAAATCTATTTTAAACTTTTTCAATCTTTGAAAACAAATCCATCAATTATTTTCAACCAAGTTTATTGTTAATTTATATTTTCTCTTGAGTTTAAGATGTTTTTGTTGTTAACATAGCTTAATTATTCCAGATCTAGCTCCTGCTGTGGATATGACCTCTCGATCTTACCGAGTTAATTGCTACATCGCACACACGTGCACTTGCGAGTTAAAACAATCCGATCACAAAAAGCGGTCAAGCAATTTTTGGCGCCGTTAGCCTGGGAGGCTATAGCAGAGCAAAGGAAACAAATTTATATTTGAATATTGAAAAAAAAAAAATTCAGTTAAATAAAAAATCAAATGGCTGGTTTTACACCAGCCTAAAAAAAAAAAAAAATGACCTCAACTTTTTTGATCTTGGACTATTAATTGTTGGATTTTTGGTTGGTTCAAAACACATTTTTCATTTATTGATTTAGTCTATTTATTTTCTAATATTTATTATTTATATTATAAAGGGCTGGTTTTTAACCGGCATCTTGTTTATTTATATTTTTTGTTATGTTATTTCTTTTATATTTATTGTTTGAAGTGCTTGGCCGATTTAACCGCCTCTTGGTTTATTTTAATTTGTTGTTATTTGTTTATTTTATTTTGTTGTTATTTATAGTTATTATTTCTTTAATATTTATGTTTTGAAGTGCTTGGCCGGTATTACAGCCTCTTTATTTCATTCATTGTTATACTTATCTTTTATTGTTTATTGTTGTTAGATATTGTTTTAATAGTTGGAGATTAGTGAATTATCTTAATTTGTCTGTATTTTTTATTTTTGAGACCATTACTTTGATCTTGTACGTTTCATTTACCTTTTATTTGCAATGTTTGTTGTTTTTTTTGTTTTTTTTGTAGATATTTTGTTTAGTTTTTTGTTTTTTTCTCTTCCTTTCCTTTCGTATTCATATTAATTGTTATATTATTATTATTATTATTATTTTATCATGGCTAATGTTTGAAGATGTAGAAGGGTGAAGGGAGGTGTTCAAGGTAATTGGATCCTCCACAATTTTGTGAAAATGAATCAACCTAATTTTCGAACTCTTAGAGAGTTATCTTTTCACCCGTGGCTAGACAAAGTACACCTTCGTTTGTATTATCTTGCCTCGCTTAACCAACAAGCTGTTTCAATTTGAAAACCGGGGCACTGATTCAAGACTTCTTCCCGCCCACAATTTGTCACGGTATGGGAATCTGAAAATCCATACATACACATTAAGGACTTTGATAGAGGTATGTAATACTCTTTATTGATAGAACATGCACTGAGGTGAAACAATTCCGGCTTAAATTGTTCCTCATTCTCTCTAAAGGATATAAGCCAAGCTTTGGCCTAAACTCTCCTTACTGTCCTTAGGTCTATAGGTACATGGAGAGAAATGCAAGTCTGAATTTTTTGAAAAAATACTTCCCCACTCATGAGGGGACGGCAGCCTATTAGACAACATGTCAAATGATTGAATTTTTTTCTTGTAGTCCAATATGAGTCATATTCAACCAAGCTAGGGAAAGGTTCAAAGACTTGTTGAAATGCATGCCCCCTCACTCATGTGGTTTTGAGATGGTGGAGGTTAGTGAACGTTTCTTCTACGACTCTTCTTACCACGCGACAGATTTTTAAAAAGCTTTAGTGTCAACCGAATGTGTAATGTGAGATTTTATGACAAAGAACCAAGTGAAGTCCTTCGATTTTTTTGATCAATTGGCTGGATGAAAAACAACAATAGCAATGGGAGTGACTATCTCTCCCACTTCAATGTTGAGTCTGAGTATAAACACGCCATTTCTCATTCAAGTGGGAAGTTCCAATTAAAAAGAGACTGATTGATCTTAGAAATGCTAGATTAGTCCTCCATTGGCTAGGAAAGTACGGTCTCTTGAGATTAAAAAAGTGACCATGCTCTATAGGAGTCCGTGTGAAGATCAACTCAAGAGGAAAGTTGTGTTGTTTGTGAGAGCAAAGGCGCATTAGGACAATCTGAGCTGTCTCTACCATTCCCACAGCCTTCAAGGCGAAGTGCTACGGGTATGGCCAAATCTTCTGATTCAAGTAATGTTTAGAAAGCCAATTTTCAGAACCAAGTAGGCCAATCCCTACTCTGAGACCTATAATCCTGGATGGAAGAGAACCATCCAAATTTTGGATGGAGACAATGACGGGTCTTCCTTCAGTACCTCAAATCAATTCAAACCTCCACCCCAACTCATTTGTCATACTCCCCACACATAGCACGTTAACCAACAGCGCACCTCATAAGAAGATCCCCTAGAGGATACTACTTCGAACAAAATTCATGCATAACACAGAAGGAGGAAGTCAATCATACCAAGCTCTTACAAATTTACAAGACCAGACCATATAGGACCTTAGATGGACAATTTCGAAGGGCTCAACTAATCCAAGTTTGATCCTCAATCACGTAAGACATATCTAAGAGGTAAGGGAAAGATACCAGCTCCAACCAATGCTCAAATCGCTAGAGGTCAGGTACACATTGAGGTGTAATCCTTCACTTGGTGAACCTTCTCAAGTCCATGAACAAGTCCAAGCCCATTCAATCAACTACCCTTAGAAGTGGAAAGATGTTGACAAAAGCTATAGGTTGTTTGGGATTTCACTAAAGGGTATTGTGGATGGAGAGAATCTAGGTGAGAGTGAAGAGGGAAATCAAAACACAAGTGGACACATGAGAGTTTGAGTGACAAAGAAGGTGATGGATTTAAATGAGAAAGAGATGATTCTACGTTGAGAAAGGAGATGATCAAGAAAAATTGGGAGTCAAAGTGAGCTGATTTAGAATTTGTTTCCTAAAAAGGATGCTCCATTTCCACACAAGGTTAGAGGAATACCTAAACATGATCTTGTGACTTCGCGAAATCTTGTATGAATTGTTCAAACAAGTAGAATAGTCAACAATTCCACGCCTTGATGCCAATTCAAAATCAAACGTTCCCATCTTAATGCCAAAGTTCCTTAAGGACATATGCACAGTCAAAAGGAGACTTGACATGTCGAAAGAAAGGAGGCCTTTCTAACTGAGGCATAAGCATAGTGGCCTCATCCAGTTTTTATAGACCCCTCTCAAAATACAAAGATCCTGGTATGTTCGCTACCATTTCATTGCCATTTATTGTAGAAGTCATACAGATAGACCAAAGCTTTGTTGGATTTTAGGAGCAAGTGTGAAATTTGATTACCCTACCACTGTTTACGAACCAAGTTAGGTTTAGGAGAACATCAAGCCCTACTTCGAATGCACTCCTTCAATTCATACGCGATATGGTCAATCAAGATTCCCTAGGGGGGGTATTGTTGAGGATGTGTTGGTCCAAAGTAGATAAATTCTACTTTCCTGTTTGATTTTGTTAGTGTTAGATCTCCAACCGCACCTATTCAAGGTTCTACTATATGCTCCCCATCTCCAGTCATCTTAGGTAGACCTTTCCTAGCTACATCCAATGCTTTAATTAACTGTAGGAATGGGGGTGATGAAATTGTCTTTTGGGAATATGACTGTGGAGTATGGAACATATTCTCAATGTGCTCCATAACAAATTGTGTGAACATGAGGACTATTAGAGAGGTAGATTTGAATCCAAACAATTTGTCCAATAGAATCACTTATGAAGAGAGGAAATGGGTTAAAGGATCCATTGGAAAGAACTTTAATTCTATGATGAAAGACTTTAATTCTGTGGAATGTTGTTGATGAGGGAAGTAGAAAGAACTCAAGACTTATCTGGATCTCCAATGCCTAATTAATGTCAATAGGTCAATGGACCCCACTCTAGTTTGAGCCTTTGATTTCACCCCAAAGTGAAAGTAGGAGGCATCTCTTGTCCAACCTTATAAAACCATAAAGGAAGCGGCTTTATCCGAGTGATCTTAAGTATATGCTTTTCTAGGGGAAGATGAATCATATCCCTATTGTGATTTTTTTTTTTTTCATCAAAACTTAGCATAGAGTCAGGGAACATGGAGTAACTTTTGAGAGTGGTAGAGAAAACACAAGAAAGCAATTGGGTGGACAATCACTGACTATGTAAAGGAAATTAGCCCTCTTTTATGTACTACATAGAAATTTAATCTTGAAGAAGATGGCTAAATCTTGCTTGAGGCAAATGCAAAGACGTATTGAACCCGAAACGATGGTAAGGAAGTAGTGAGAGGTGAAGTGCTTGAAACTACTTGATGCGGGTATCATTTACTCCCATTGCAAACTCAAAATTGGGTTAGTCCAACCTCAAGTTGTTCTCCAAGAAAAAAATCTGGAGTCACTGTCGTAAAAAAGAACTGAAAATAATGAGCTTTTTATTACAGTACCAAACTAGAAATCCAAACTGGATGGCGTAAATGTGCATTGATTATCGTAAGTTGAAATCATGAGTGACTAGGAAGGAACACATTTTCCGCTCTTTCCATTTTGTCGACCAAGTGCTTGAAAGATTAGACCGTAAGAAGCTTTCTATTGTTTTCTTGAAGGATACTCAGGTTACAACAGCCAATTGAGATTTCTTTAGAATACCAAGAAAAAAACCACCTCGCACACCTTGTCCTTTTGGTACCATATGCTTATAGAAAAAAATGCCTTTTGAGCTTGTGTCATGCAAAGCCACTTTTCAAAGGTGTATGATGAGTATTCTTTAGTGACATGGTGGAAAATTTTTTGGAAGTTTATCAATGATGAATTTTCAGTTTATATAGGGGATTCTTATGAGTTGTGTCTAATGCATTTAGAAAAAGTTCTTGAAAGATGTGAAGAGTAGCAATCTTGTACTTAATTGGGAGAAGTGTCATTTTATGGTGACACATGGCATTGTCTTAGGTCACATTGTTTCTTCAAAAGGGATAGAGGTGGATAAGTCAAAAGTTGAAGTCATTCAAAAATTACCTACCCCTAGGACTGTGAAAGATGTGAGATCCTTTTTAGGACACGCTGGTTTCTATCGAAGATTCATTCATTCTTTTAGTACCATTGCCAAACCATTGTGTAACTTGTTGTCACAAGATGTCCAATTTGATTGGACATCAAAATGTCAAGAAGCTTTTGAAAAGCATAAAGGGTTGTTGACCACTGCCCCTAATCATGCAAGCTCCTGATTGGTCTTTACCATTTGAACTGATGTGTGACGCTAGTGATTTTGCGGTTGGGGCTGTTTTAGGGCAAAGAAAAGATAAGAAGCAAATCATGTCATTTAATATGCTAGCAAGACTTTGAATTATGCTCAATTGAATTACACTACAACCTAAAAAGAACTCTTAGCAGTGGTCTTTGCATTAGACAAGTTCAGGTCTTATTTGGTTGGATCTCTTGTTATTGTTTTCACTGATCATGCAGCATTGAAATACTTGCTCACAAAAACCGATTGCCAAGGCCACGGTTTGATTCGATGGATCCTCCTACTCCAAGAATTTAACCTTGAAATTTTCGAGATAACAAGGGAGTAGAGAATGTAGTGGCTAATCATTTGTCCTGTCTTACAAGCTATGAGACCACAACTGATGAATCTCCAATAAATGAATTCTTTGCTGATGAAAATTTATTTTGTGCAGGTACAGTTTCCTACATTGGATCTCCCTGGTAAGCTGACATAGCAAATTACGTTTTCTAGCCACACGTCATGATTCCTTCTCATTGGTCTAAACTTGATAAACAAAAAATCTTGCGCAACGTGCGTACTTTTTTTTGGGATGACCCCTACCTATTTAAATATTGCCCTGACCAAATGTTTAGGCGGTGCCATCCCTGATCAGTGAAGATTCCAAGTGTCATTAATTTTTGTCATGCATTAGCCTGTGGTGGGCATTTCTCTTCAAAGAAAACCACTGCCAAGATCTTGCAAAGTGGTTTTTATTGGCCCACTATGTTCAAAGATGTCCATGCCTTCTGTGTTGCATGTGACCGATGCCAACGACTAGGTAACCTCACTAGGCGTAACATGATGCCCCTTAACCCCATTCTTGTTTTGGAAATATTTGATTGTTGGGGGATTGATTTCATGGGACCTTTTCCAAGTTCATTTGGCTACCACTTCATCCTTGTAGCTGTTGATTATGTGTCTAAATGGGTGGAGGCCATTGCATCTCGCACCAATGACCATCGAGTTGTTGTCAAATTCTTGAAAGAAAATATTTTCTCTCGTTTTGGCATGCCCCGGGCTATGATTAGTGATGGGGGAAAGCATTTTTGTAACAAGCCCATTGGGATGTTGATGAGAAAATATGGTGTAATTCACAAGGTCAGTACCCCATATCACCCACAGACTAGTGGCCAAGCTGAGTTGGCAAATAGGGAGATCAAGAACATTTTAGAGAAAACAGTCAATCCAAACCGTAAGGATTGGTCCCTACGACTAGTTGATGCTTTGTGGGCATATCGCACTGCTTACAAGACCTCTTTAGAAATGTCTCCTTATAGGCTAGTTTATGGAAAACCTTGTCATCTCCCTGTTGAGATTGAGCATCGTGCATATTGGGCCATCCGGCAATTCAATGACAATGAAAACGAGGTTGAAAAAAATAGAAAGCTTCAATTGGATGAATTAGAGGAGCTGAGAAATGATGCATTTGAAAATGCAAAAATTTCAAAACATAAGATGAAAGCTTTGCATGATAAACATATTTTTAGAAAATCCTTTCATATTGGTCAAAAGGTTCTCTTGTATAATTCACGATTACATCTCTTTCCTGGGAAGTTGAGGACAAAATGGATTGGTCCATTTGTGATTAAATCCATCTCTGAGCATGGTGCATTTGAGGTAGAAAATCCTAAGAATGGAAATGTTTTCAAAGTAAATGGTCATCGATTGAAACCTTATCTTGAAAACGTTGTGGCTGAAGTTGAGACATTGGATCTTGAAGATCCAATACCATTGTAGTATCAGAAGTAATGCATTTTTATTTTTATTTTTATTTTTTTCATTTTCATTTTATTTTATTTTTATTTTTATTTTCTTTCTTCCATCTCTTATATTTTCTTGTTCATGCATTAGGGACAATGCATTATTTTAAGTTGGGGGGGTGTGAGGTTCTTTATTTAAAAAAAAAAAATCAATGTTTTCTTTTAGTTGTGATATGCAGGTTAAAAAAAAAAATCAAGCAAGAAGTCAGCTCATGTCCAAGTCAATCAGACATTCATCCTTGAAAACAAAAGGGGAGTAACAGTTTTCTAATCGTTATACTTTTCTTCTCTTTCTTTTTTACATTGAGGATAATGTAAAACTTAATTTTAGATATTTGATTATGTTGAATGCTTGAGATAACCATGCTTGTTTAAAAAAAAAAAAAAAACTTGCATTCGAATATGAATGAGACTTGTTTAGGATCAACATTACATTTTTGGATTCATTATTGTGTTGAACATTGCATGCTTTAATTTGGGATAGATAATATCTTATAAAGCAAGATATAGCATACTTTTTTTTTTTAAGATTATTGAAGTACATCTTTCCTTGTAAAAGTTGTGTGAGTTGTGTGATTATGCATGAAAGATGAGTGTGATGCTTTACTTGTGATTATCCCTTTTGATCTAGTCCTAAACAAGGTTTAAGTAAATAAAGTAATAATTATTACACAAATAAATAAATAAATGTGTACAAAGTTCTATCTACTCCAATGTTTTGAGTTGCTCAGTAACTAGGGGTATTCATCACAAATGTTTATCTTTACGTCAAAAGGCAGCTTGAAATATGAGTATGCAAAAGCACTTTAAGTTTGTGACTTTGTAAGTAACCGGGTGCATTCATCACAAATGTTTGTATTCGCGTCAAAAGGGAAGTGATCACTTAAAGAAAAAGAATAAATAATATCTTCAAAAAAAAAAAAAAGAAAAAAAAAGGAAAAAATATATATAGATATTTCTTTAGTTTGCTACCTTGTTTGTAGTAGTGAAAAGGGAAGATTACAAGTTGAGTTTTCGCGTGAATCAATTATGTTGGTTGCATGATAAATACGATTGAATTTGGAATTTTGTATGGATGTTTGACTTAGAGAATGTGAGTATGCTTATTTTTCTTTATTTGCTATTGTGTGCACCAAGTTAAAGATACCAATGTTTGCATGATAGGTCCTTTAAGTGCGATGAGTCGAGCCTAATTATGTTATTATTGTTGTTTTTATTTTAAAGGTTTTATGTTTTGTTTTGCTTGAGGACTAGCAAAATCTAAGTTCGGGGGTGTGATTGTGCATCAAAAGTATCATTAAGTCTTTTATTTTACATATGTATTTATTGTTTTTATTTGGGTTTTTATAATAAGTGATGTGCTTTTTAGTAATGAAGTTTCTTTTAATGTTTCGATAGGTTTTTGGAGCTTAAATGAATTATTTCAGAAAATTCAACGTCAGAATTCGGAACAAAGAATTGAAGAGAAATTTAGTTGAAGATTGAAGCAAATCTTGGTTCAAATTAGTGCTCTAAATTTGCCCCAAAAATCAATTCTATTCCAATTCTAGAAAAGAATATCATATGATCTATTTCAAGCCCAAACTTGCCTTATGTTGTGTGCAAACTTCAACCATCAAACACTTAAGGTTTCAATGTCAATCTTAGCCCAAATAATATGTACATTTGTATACTTATTTGATGCTCAAATTCAGCCTCAAGTTCAGCCCCAAATCAGCCTCCAAATCAGCCCAAGCACAATCCATGATCTTACATGTCCACACAACAAATAACATTTGATTTATTTTGGGCAATTAATTGATCCAAGAGGGCAAGCACATGGATGGAAAGCTGGAGGGGACATTGTGACATTATTTTGGGTCAAAAAGAAGAAAGAAACAGCTCATAAAGGAGGAAGAAAAACGTGCACCAAAGTGTTCTCCAAGCTGGCCTGATTTAATTTTCCAGAACACCTTTCGGTGTTTTGCCCATAACTGTTGACTCAGATGTCCAAATGAGATGTTCTTTAATGATCTGGAAAGCTAACAGAATTGCCTATAAATATGTCTCTAATAGCCATCTCCAGGGAGGCTTCTAAGAGGGTCGAATTGCTGTCCAAAGTTAGAGTCAGATTTGTGTCCGAATTTTTACTGAAATTCTGTTGTGTTCTTCTTTGTAGATTTCGGTTCTTTAGTTTGTAAAACTTATTATTTCAGTTTGATTCAAGTTATTTCATGTTTATTAAAGTGTTCTTATATATAATCATGGTTGGCTAATCTCTTTCTTGGATCCAAATCAAGGATGATGGTGATTGAGGTGAGTTCTTTAAGATATGAATGAATGTTAATGATTATCTTCTCATCTTCTTCATGAATGTTTTATTATTGCAAAGAAATTTTAGAAATCATTTAGGTAATGTTATAATCTTGAATTTTTATGCACAAACCTTAGTTTTGGTATAGAGATTGCTTGATTCAATGTCTTACTTAATTTGAAAGTACTTGTTCATTCTTAAGCAATAATTAATCTTCATCTTTTTAAACTTCATTGTAATATCTTCCGATCTAATATCACCATCGTTGATATTAGGTTGAGTTATCTTATATATGTTGAAGAAATCACCAATACATCACCATTAAAATTGATTTGGACCAAGACTTACTTTTTCTTGTCTTTTAAAATCTATTTACACTTTTTCATCTTTGAAAACAAATCCATCAATTATTTTCAACCAAGTTATTGTTAATTTAATTCTCTTGAGTTTTTTTTGTTGTTACCTAGCTTAATTTCCAGATCTAGCTCTCTGTGGATATGACCTCGATCTTACCGAGTTAATTGCTACATCGCACACTCACGTGCACATGTCGAGTTAAAACAAGCCGATCACAAAAAGCGGTCATGCAAGGATCACCCGAAATTCAAAGGCAACTGAGATTTCGGCAACCGGGGCATCGAAGTCGGAATGCCGCGAAACTCATCCGAGTCAAAGCGTTACGCCCTTTGGCGAAGGAAATGTGGCGTAGAACAAGTAGCAGAAGCATACATGCTCAATGAGGGATCACCCGAAATTCAAAGGCAACTGAATTTCGGCAACCGGGGCATCGAAGTCGGAATGCCGCGAAACTCACCGAGTCAAAGCGTTACGCCCTTTGCGGAAGGAAGTGTGGATGTAGAACAAGTAGCAGAAGCATACATGCTCAAGAGGGATCACCCGAAATTCAAAGGCAACTGAATTTCGGCAACCGGGGCATCGAAGTCGGAATGCCGCGAAACTCATCCAGTCAAAGCGTTACGCCCTTTGCGGAAGGAAGTGTGATGTAGAACAAGTAGCAGAAGCATACATGCTCAAGAGGGATCACCCGAAATTCAAAGGCAACTGAATTTCGGCAACCGGGGCATCGAAGTCGGAATGCCGCGAAACTCATCCAGTCAAAGCGTTACGCCCTTTGCGGAAGGAAGTGTGATGTAGAACAAGTAGCAGAAGCATACATGCTCAAGAGGGATCACCCGAAATTCAAAGGCAACTGAATTTCGGCAACCGGGGCATCGAAGTCGGAATGCCGCGAAACTCATCCAGTCAAAGCGTTACGCCCTTTGCGGAAGGAAGTGTGATGTAGAACAAGTAGCAGAAGCATACATGCTCAAGAGGATCACCCGAAATTCAAAGGCAACTGAATTTCGGCAACCGGGCATCGAAGTCGGAATGCCGCGAAACTCATCCAGTCAAAGCGTTACGCCCTTTGCGGAAGGAATTGTGATGTAGAACAACTAGCAGAAGCATGCATGCTCAAGAGGGATCACCCGAAATTCAAAGGCAACTGAATTTCGGCAACCGGGGCATCGAAGTCGGAATGCCGCGAAACTCACCGAGTCAAAGCGTTTCGCTGTTTGCGGAAGGAAGTGTGATGTAGAACAAGTAGCAGAAGCATACATGCTCAAGAGGGATCACCCGAAATTCAAAGGCAACTGAATTTCGGCAACCGGGGCATCGATGTCGGAATGCCGCGAAACTCATCGAGTCAAAGCGTTACGCCCTTTGCGGAAGGAAGTGTGATGTAGAACAAGTAGCAGAAGCATACATGCTCAACAGGGATCACTCGAAATTCAAAGGCATCTGAATTTCGGCAACCAGGGCATCGAAGTCGGAATGCCGCGAAACTCATCGAGTCAAAGCGTTTCACCCTTTGCGGAAGGAAGTGTGATGTAGAACAAGTAGCAGAAGCATACATGCTCAAGAGGGATCACCCGAAATTCAAAGGCAACTGAATTTCGGCAACCGGGGCATCGAAGTCGGAATGCCGCGAAACTCACCGAGTCAAAGCGTTTCGCCATTTGCGGAAGGAATTGTGATGTAGAACAAGTAGCAGAAGCATACATGCTCAAGAGGGATCACCCGAAATTCAAAGGCAACTAAATTTCGGCAACCGGGGTATCGAAGTCGGAATGCCGCGAAACTTTCCGAGTCAAAGCGTTTCGCCATTTGCGGAAGGAAGTGTGATGTAGAACAAGTAGCAGAAGCATACATGCTCAAGAGGGATCACCCGAAATTCAAAGGCAACTGAATTTCGGCAACCGGGGCATCGAAGTCGGAATGCCGCGAAACTCATCGAGTCAAAGCGTTACGCCCTTTGCGGAAGGAAGTGTGGTGTAGAACAAGTAGCAGAAGCATACATGCTCAAGAGGGATCACCCGAAATTCAAAGGCAACTGAATTTCGGCAACCGGGGCATCGAAGTCGGAATGCCGCGAAACTCATCCTATCAAAGCGTTACGCCCTTTGCGGAAGGAAGTGTGATGTAGAACAAGTAGCAGAAGCATACATGCTCAAGAGGGATCACCCGAAATTCAAAGGCAACTGAATTTCGGCAACCGGGGCATCGAAGTCGGAATGCCGCGAAACTCATCCAGTCAAAGCGTTACGCCCTTTGCGGAAGGAAGTGTGATGTAGAACAAGTAGCAGAAGCATACATGCTCAAGAGGGATCACCCGAAATTCAAAGGCAACTGAATTTCGGCAACCGGGGCATCGAAGTCGGAATGCCGCGAAACACATCCAGTCAAAGCGTTACGCCCTTTGCGGAAGGAAGTGTGATGTAGAACAAGTAGCAGAAGCATACATGCTCAAGAGGGATCACCCGAAATTCAAAGGCAACTGAATTTCGGCAACCGGGGCATCGAAGTCGGAATGCCGCGAAACTCATCCAGTCAAAGCGTTTCGCCCTTTGCGGAAGGAAGTGTGATGTAGAACAAGTAGAAGAAGCATACATGCTCAAGAGGGATCACCCGAAATTCAAAGGCAACTGAATTTCGGCAACCGGGACATCGAAGTCGGAATGCCGCGAAACTCATCCAGTCAAAGCGTTACGCCCTTTGCGGAAGGAAGTGTGGTGTAGAACAAGTAGCAGAAGCATACATGCTCAAGAGGGATCACCCGAAATTCAAAGGCAACTGAATTTCGGCAACCGGGGCATCGAAGTCGGAATGCCGCGAAACTCATCCAGTCAAAGCGTTACGCCCTTTGCGGAAGGAAGTGTGGTGTAGAACAAGTAGCAAAGCATACATGCTCAAGAGGGATCACCCGAAATTCAAAGGCAACTGAATTTCCGGCAACCGGGCATCGAAGTCGGAATGCCGCGAAACTCACCAGTCAAAGCGTTTCGCCCTTTGCGGAAGGAAGTGTGATGTAGAACAAGTAGCAGAAGCATACATGCTCAATAGGGATCACCCGAAATTCAAAGGCAACTGAATTTCGGCAACCGGGGCATCGAAGTCGGAATGCCGCGAAACTCATCCAGTCAAAGCGTTTCGCCCTTTGCGGAAGGAAGTGTGGTGTAGAAACAAGTAGCAGAAGCATACATGCTCAAGAGGGATCACCCGAAATTCAAAGGCAACTGAATTTCGGCAACCGGGGCATCGAAGTCGGAATGCCGCGAAACTCATCCAGTCAAAGCGTTACGCCCTTTGCGGAAGGAAGTGTGGTGTAGAACAAGTAGCAGAAGCATACATGCTCAAGAGGGATCACACCCGAAATTCAAAGGCAACTGAATTTCGCAACCGGGGCATCGAAGTCGGAATGCCGCGAAACTCATCCGAGTCAAAGCGTTTCGCCGTTTGCGGAAGGAAAGTGTGGTATAGAACAAGTAGCAGAAGCATACATGCTCAAGAGGGATCACCCGAAATTCAAAGGCAACTGAATTTCGGCAACCAGGGCATCGAAGTCGGAATGCCGCGAAACTCACCGGTCAAAGCGTTACGCCTCGCGAAAGGAAGTGTGGTGTAGAACAAGTAGCAGAAGCATACATGCTCAAGAGGGATCACCCGAAATTCAAAGGCAACTGAATTTCGGCAACCTGGCCATCGAAGTCGGAATGCCGCGAAACTCATCCAATCAAAG
>CM055355.1:907838-919073 GCA_029228515.1 Populus alba x Populus x berolinensis | reverse complement strand
AAGTGTGGTGTAGAACAAGTAGCAGAAGCATACATGCTCAAGAGGGATCACCCGAAATTCAAAGGCAACTGAATTTCGGCAACCGGGGCATCGAAGTCGGAATGCCGCGAAACTCATCCAGTCAAAGCGTTACGCCCTTTGCGGAAGAAGTGTGGTGTAGAACAAGTAGCAGAAGCATACATGCTCAAGAGGGATCACCCGAAATTCAAAGGCAACTGAATTTCGGCAAACGGGGCATCGAAGTCGGAATGCGCGAAACTCATCCAGTCAAAGCGTTACGCCCTTTGCGGAAGGAAGTGTGTGTGTAGAACAAGTAGCAGAAGCATACATGCTCAAGAGGGATCACCCGAAATTCAAAGGCAACTGAATTTCGGCAACCGGGGCATCGAAGTCGGAATGCCGCGAAACTCATCCAGTCAAAGCGTTACGCCCTTTGCGGAAGGAAGTGTGGTGTAGAACAAGTAGCAGAAGCATACATGCTCAAGAGGGATCACCGAAATTCAAAGGCAACTGAATTTCGGCAACCGGGGCATCGAAGTCGGAATGCCGCGCGAAACTCATCCAGTCAAAGCGTTACGCCCTTTGCGGAAGGAAGTGTGGTGTAGAACAAGTAGCAGAAGCATACATGCTCAAGAGGGATCACCCGAAATTCAAAGGCAACTGAATTTCGGCAACCGGGGCATCGAAGTCGGAATGCCGCGAAACTCATCCAGTCAAAGCGTTTCGCTGTTTGCGGAAGAAGTCTGATGTAGAACAAGTAGCAGAAGCATACATGCTCAAGAGGGATCACCCGAAATTCAAAGGCAACTGAATTTCGGCAACCGGGGCATCGAAGTCGGAATGCCGCGAAACTCATCCAGTCAAAGCGTTACGCCTTTGCGGAAGGAAGTGTGGTGTAGAACAAGTAGCAGAAGCATACATGCTCAAGAGGGATCACCCGAAATTCAAAGGCAACTGAATTTCGGCAACCGGGGCATCGAAGTCGGAATGCCGCGAAACTCATCGAGTCAAAGCGTTACGCCTTTGCGGAAGGAAGTTGGATGTAGAACAAGTAGCAGAAGCATACATGCTCAAGAGGGATCACCCGAAATTCAAAGGCAACTGAATTTCGGCAACGGGGCATCGAAGTCGGAATGGCGCGAAACTCATCCAGTCAAAGCGTTACGCCCTTTGCGGAAGAAGTGTGATGTAGAACAAGTAGCAGAAGCATACATGCTCAAGAGGGATCACCCGAAATTCAAAGGCAACTGAATTTCGGCAACCGGGGCATCGAAGTCGGAATGCCGCGAAACTCATCCACTCAAAGCGTTACGCCCTTTGCAGACGGAAGTGTGGTGTAGAACAAGTAGCAAAAGCATACATGCTCAAGAGGGATCACCCGAAATTCAAAGGCAACTGAATTTCGGCAACAGGGGCATTGAAGTCGGAATGCCGCGAAACTCATCTAGTCAAAGCGTTACGCCCTTTGCGGAAGCAAGTGTGATGTAGAAAAAGTAGCAGAAGCATACATGCTCAAGAGGGATCACCCGAAATTCAAAGGCAACTGAATTTCGGCAACCGGGGCATCGAAGTCGGAATGCCGCGAAACTCATCCAGTCAAAGCGTTACGCCCTTTGCGGAAGGAAGTGTGGTGTAGAACAAGTAGAAGAAGCATACATGCTCAAGAGGGATCACCCGAAATTCAAAGGCAACTGAATTTCGGCAACCGGGCATCGAAGTCGGAATGCCGCGAAACTCATCCAGTCAAAGCGTTTACGCCCTTTGCGGAAGGAAGTGTGGTGTAGAACAAGTAGCAGAAGCATACATGCTCAAGAGGGATCACCCGAAATTCAAAGGCAACTGAATTTCGGCAACCGGGGCATCGAAGTCGGAATGCCGCGAAACTCATCCAGTCAAAGCGTTACGCCCTTTGCGGAAGGAAGTGTGGATGTAGAACAAGTAGCAGAAGCATACATGCTCAAGAGGGATCACCCGAAATTCAAAGGCAACTGAATTTCGGCAACCGGGGCATCGAAGTCGGAATGCCGCGAAACTCATCCAGTCAAAGCGTTTCGCCCTTTGCGGAAGGAAGTGTGTGTAGAACAAGTAGCAGAAGCATACATGCTCAAGAGGGATCACCCGAAATTCAAAGGCAACTGAATTTCGGCAACCGGGGCATCGAAGTCGGAATGCCGCGAAACTCATCCAGTCAAAGCGTTACGCCCTTTGCGGAAGGAAGTGTGGTGTAGAACAAGTAGCAGAAGCATACATGCTCAAGAGGGATCACCCGAAATTCAAAGGCAACTGAATTTCGGCAACCGGGGCATCGAAGTCGGAATGCCGCGAAACTCATCCAGTCAAAGCGTTACGCCCTTTGCGGAAGGAAGTGTGGTGTAGAACAAGTAGCAGAAGCATACATGCTCAAGAGGGATCACCCGAAATTCAAAGGCAACTGAATTTCGGCAACCGGGGCATCGAAGTCGGAATGCCGCGAAACTCATCCAGTCAAAGCGTTACGCCCTTTGCGGAAGGAAGTGTGTGTAGAACAAGTAGCAGAAGCATACATGCTCAAGAGGGATCACCCGAAATTCAAAGGCAACTGAATTTCGGCAACCGGGGCATCGAAGTCGGAATGCCGCGAAACTCATCCAGTCAAAGCGTTTCGCCTTTGCGGAAGGAAGTGTGGTGTAGAACAAGTAGCAGAAGCATACATGCTCAAGAGGGATCACCCGAAATTCAAAGGCAACTGAATTTCGGCAACCGGGGCATCGAAGTCGGAATGCCAGGAAACTCATCCAGTCAAAGCGTTACGCCCTTTGCGGAAGAAGTCTGATGTAGAACAAGTAGCGGAAGCATACATGCTCAAGAGGGATCACCCGAAATTCAAAGGCAACTGAATTTCGGCAACGGGGCATCGAAGTCGGAATGCCGCGAAACTCACAGTCAAAGCGTTTCGCCCTTTGCGGAAGGAAGTGTGGTGTAGAACAAGTAGCAGAAGCATACATGCTCAAGAGGGATCACCCGAAATTCAAAGGCAACTGAATTTCGGCAACCGGGGCATCGAAGTCGGAATGCCGCGAAACTCATCCAGTCAAAGCGTTACGCCCTTTGCGGAAGGAAGTGTGGTGTAGAACAAGTAGCAGAAGCATACATGCTCAAGAGGGATCACCCGAAATTCAAAGGCAACTGAATTTCGGCAACCGGGGCATCGAAGTCGGAATGCCGCGAAACTCATCCAGTCAAAGCGTTACGCCCTTTGCGGAAGGAAGTGTGGTGTAGAACAAGTAGCAGAAGCATACATGCTCAAGAGGGATCACCCGAAATTCAAAGGCAACTGAATTTCGGCAACCGGGGCATCGAAGTCGGAATGCCGCGAAACTCATCCAGTCAAAGCGTTACGCCCTTTGCGGAAGGAAGTGTGGTGTAGAACAAGTAGCAGAAGCATACATGCTCAAGAGGGATCACCCGAAATTCAAAGGCCACTGAATTTCCGGCAACCCGGGGCATTCAAGTCGTAATGCCGCGAAACTCACCAAGTCAAAAGCGTTTCTCTGTTTGCGAAAGGAAGTGTGATGTAGAACAAGTGGCAGAAGCATACATGCTCTAGGAGGGATCCCCACGAAATTCAAAGTCAACTGCATTTCGTTAACCGGGGCATCGAAGTCCGGAATGCCGCGAAACTCACCCGACTCATTGCGTTAGGCCATTTGCGGAAGGAAGTGTGGTGTAGAACCAAGTACCAGAAGCATACATGCTCAACGGGATCACCCGAAATTCAGAGGCAACTGAATTTCGGCAACCGTGGCATCGAAGTTGGGAAACTGCCGCGAAACCTCACAGAGTACAAAGAGTTATGCCATTTGCTGAAGGAAGTGTGGTGTAGAACTAAGTAGCAGAAGACATACATGCTCAAGAGGGATCACCCGAAATTACAAAGCTAACTGAATTTTCGGCAACTACTGGGCATCCAAGTTTTTAAACGCAGCGAAACTCACCGAGTCAAAGTGTTTTGCCATTTCCGGAAGGAAGTGTGGTGGAGGAACAAGTAGCAGAAGCAGACATGCTCTAGAGCATCACCAGAAATTCAAGAGGCGACTGAATTTCGGCAACTGGGGCCCATCCACGTTGGACATGCCGCGAAACTCATCCGAGTCCCAAATGTTTCAACCATATGCGGAAGGAAGTGTGATTGAGACCAAGTAGCAGAAGCATACATGCTCAAGAGGGATCATCCGAAATTCAAGGCCAACTGAATTTCAGCAAAACCGGGGCAATCGAAGTCCGGTAATGCCAGCGAAACTCAGCCGAGTCCAAGCGTTTCGCCATTTGGGGAAGGAAGTGTGATGTAGAACAAGTAGCAGAAGCATACATGCTCAAGAGGGATCACCCAAAATTCAAAGGCAACTGAATTTCGGCAACCGGGGCATCGAAGTCGGAATGCCGCGAAACTCATCGAGTCCAAGCGTTACGCCTTTTGCGGAAGGAAGTGTGGTGTAGAACAAGTAGCAGAAGCATACATGCTCTAGAGGGATCACCCGAAATTCAATGGCAACTGAATTTCGGCAACCGTGGCAACGAAGTCAGAATGCCGCGAACTCACCGACTCAATGCGTTAGGCCTTTTGCGGAAGGTAGAGTGGTGTAGAACAAGTACCAGAAGCATACATGCTCAAGAGGGATCACCCGAAATTCAAAGGCAACTGAATTTCGGCAACCGGGGCATCCAAGTCGGAATGCCGCGAAACTCACCAAGTCAAAGCGTTTCTCTGTTTGCGAAAGGAAGTGCGATGTAGAACAAGTAGCAGAAGCATACATGCTCTAGAGGGATCTCCTGAAATTCAAAGGCAACATTATTTCGGCAACCGGGGCATCGAAGTCGTAATGCCGCGAAACTCATCCAGTCAAAGCGTTACGGCGGCCCTTTGCGGGAAAGGAAGTGTGACGTGTAGAACAAGTAGCAGAAGCATACATGCTCAAGAAGGGATCACCACCGAAATTCAAAAAGGCAACTGAATTTCGGCAACCGGGCCAGTCGAAGTTCGGAAATGCCGCGAAACTCATCCAGTCAAAGCGTTACGCCCTTTATGCGGAAGGAAGTAGAGGTGTAGAACAAGTATGCAGAAGCATACATGCTCAAGTAGGGATCACCCCGAAATTCAAATGGCAACGTGAATTTCCGGCAACCGGGGCATCGAAGTCGGAATGCCGCGAAACTCATCCAGTCAATGAGCGTTACGCGCCCTTTTGCGGAAGGAAGTGTGGTGAGAACAAGTCGCAGAAGCCATACATGCTCTAGAGGGTTCACCCGAAATTCAAAGGCAACTGAATTTCGGCGAACCGTAGGCATGCTCGAAGTCGGAATGCCGCGAAACTCATCCGAGTCAAAGCGTTACGCTCCTTTGCGGAAGGAAGTATGGGTGGTGAAGAACAAGTAGCAGAAGCATACATGCTCAAGAGGGATCACCCGAAATTCAAAGGCAACTGAATTTCGGCAACCGTGGCAACGAAGTTGGAATGCCGGCGAAACCTCACTCCCGAGTCAAAGCGTTACGCCCTTTGCGGAAGGAAGTGTGGTGGAGAACAAGGCTAGCATGAAAGCATACATGCTCAAGAGGGATCACGCCCGAAATTCAAAGGCAACTGAATTTCGGCAACCGGGGCACTCGAATTCGGAAATGCCGCGAAACTCATCCGAGTCAAAGCGTTTCGCCCCCTTTGTGCGGAAGGAAGTGTGGTGGAGAACCAAGTAGCAGAAGCATACAATGCTCCAAGAGGGATCACAAACCGAAATTCAAAGGCAACTGAATTTCGGCAACCGGGGCATCGAAGTCGGAATGCCGCGAAAACTCACTCCAGTCAAAGCGTTACCCTCTTTGCGGAAGGAAGTGTGATGTAGAACTAAGTAGCAGAAGCATACATGCTCAAGAGGGATCACACCGAAATTCAAAGGCAACTGAATTTCGGCAACCGGGGTAATCGAAGACCGGAATGCCGCGAAACTCATCCAGTCAAAGCGTTACGGCCCTTTGCGGAAGGAAGTGTGGTGTAGAACAAGTAGAAGAAGCATACATGCTCAAGAGGGATCACCCGAAATTCAACATGGCAACTGAATTTCGGCAACCGGGGCCAATCGAAGTCGGAATGCCGCGTAACTCATCCAGTCCTAGCGTTACGCCCTATGCGGAAGGAAGGTGTCGACGTGGTGAGAACAAGTAGACAGAAGGCATACATGCTCAAGAGGGATCACCCCGACAATTCAAAAGGCAACTGAATTTCGGCAACCGGGGCATCGAAGTCGGAATGGCCGCGAAACTTCATCCAGTTCAAAGCGATTACGGCCCTTTTGCGGGAAGGAAAAGTGTGGTGTAGAACAAGTAGCAGAAGCATACATGCTCAAGAAGGGATCACCCGAAATTCAACAGGCAACTGAATTTTGGCAACCGGGGCTATCGAAGTCGGAATGCCGCGAAACGCATCCAGTCAAAGCGTTACGCCCTTTGCGGAAGGAAAGTGTGATGTATGAACAAGTAGAAAGAAGGCATACATGCTCAAGAGGGATCACCCGAAATTCAACAGGCAACTGAATTTCGGCAACCGGGGCATAGAAGTCGAATGCCGCGAAACATCATCCAGTCAAAGCGTTTCGCCCTTTGCGGAAGGAAGTGAGATGTAGAACAAGTAGCAAGAAGCATACATGCTCAAGAGGGATCAACCCGTAATTCAAAGGCAGACTGAATTTCGCAACCGGGGCATCGAAGTCGGAATGCCGCGAAACTCATTATGGTAGATAGTCATGTAAGAAACCAGTCAAAGCGTTTACCGCCCTTTGCGGAAGGAAGTGTGGGTTGTAGAACAAGTAGCAGAAGCATACATGCTCCTAAGAGGGATCACGCCGAAATTCAAAGGCATCTGAATTTCGGCAACCGGGGCATCGAAGATCGGAATGCCCGCGAAACTCATCCAGTCAAAGCGTTACGGCCCTTTTGCGGAAGAAGTGTGGTGTAGAACAAGTAGAAGAAGCATACATGCTCAAGAGGGATCAACCCGAAATTCAAATGCAACTGAATTTCGGCAACCGGGGCAATCGAAGTCGGAATGCCGCGAAACTTCATCCAGTCAAAGCGTTAACGCCCTTTATGCCGGATAGGAAGTGGTGATGTAGAACAAGTAGCAGAAGGCATACATGCTCAAGAGGGATCACCCGAAATTCAAAGGCAACTGAATTTCGGCAAACCGGGGCATCGAAGTCGGAATGACCGCGAAACTCATCGAGTCAAAGCGTTACGCCCTTTGAGCGGAAGAAGTGTGGTGTAGAAACAAGTACCGAGAAGTCATAACATGCTCAAGAGGGATCACCCGAAAATTTAAAGGCAACTGAATTTCGGCAACCGGGGCATCGAAGTCGGAATGCCGCGAAACTCATCCAAAGTCAAAGCGGTTTCGCCCTTTGCGGAAAGAAGTGTGTGTGTAGAACAAGTAGCAGAAGCATACATGCTTCAAGAAGGGATCACCCGAAATTCAAAGGCAACAGAATTTCCGGTCAACGCGGGGCAATCGAAGTCGAAATGGCCGCGCAAACTCCATCCCGAGTCAAAGCGTTACGCCCATTTGCGGAAGGAAGTGGGATGTAGAACAAGTAGCAGAAGCGATACACTGCTCAAGAGGGATCATCCCGAAATTCAAATAGGCAAGCTGAATTTTCGGCAACCGGTGGCATCGAAGTCGGAATGCCGCGAATACTCATCCAGTCGAAAGCCGTTACGCCCTTTGGCGGAAGGAAGTGTGGTGGTAGAAACAAGTAGACAGAAGCCATACATGCTCAAGAGGATTCACACCGGAATTCAAAGGCAACTGAATTTCGGCAACCGGGGCATCGAAGATCAGAATGGCCGCGAAACTTCAATCCAGTCAAAGCGATATCGCCCTTTGCCGAAGGAAGAGTTTGGTGTAGAACAAGTAGCAGAAGCAATACATTGCTCAAGAGGGATCACCAAAAAAAAAAATTCGGACAAATTCAAAGGCAACTGGAATTTCGGGCACCAGTGGCATCGAAGTCGGAATGCCGCGAACCGCGTCCAGTCAAAAGCGTTACGCCCTTTGCGGAAGGAAGTGGTGATGTAGAACAAGTAGCAGAAGCATACATGGCTGAAGAGGGATCACCCGACATTCGAAAAGGCAACAGAATTACGGCATACCGGGGCATCGAAGCTCGGAATGCCGCGAAACTCATCCAGTCAAAAAGCGTTACGCCCTTTGCGGAAGGAAGTGTGATGTAGAACAAGTAGCAGGAAGCATACATGGCTCCAAAGAAAAAAGGGATCAACCCCGAAATTCAAAAGCAAACTGAATTTCGCAACCGGGGCATCGAAGTCGGAATGCCGGCGAAACCTCCTCGAGTCAAAGCGTTACGCCCTTTGCGGAAGGAAGTGTGTGTAGAACAAGTAGCAGAAGCATACATGCTCAAGAGGGATCACCCGAAATTCAAAGGCAACTGAATTTCGGCAACCGGGGCATCGAAGTCGGAATGCCGCGAAAACTCATCCGGAGTCAAAGCGTTACGCCCTTTGCGGAAGGAAGTGTGATGTAGAACAAGTAGCAGAAGCATACATGCTCAAGAGGGATCACCCGAAATTCAAAGGCAACTGAATTTCGGCAACCGGGGCATCGAAGTCGGAATGCCGCGAAACTCACCGAGTCAAAGCGTTACGCCCTTTGCGGAAGGAAGTGTGATGTAGAACAAGTAGCAGAAGCATACATGCTCAAGAGGGATCACCCGAAATTCAAAGGCAACTGAATTTCGGCAACGGGGCATCGAAGTCGGAATGCCGCGAAACTCATCGAGTCAAAGCGTTTACGTGTTTGCGGAAGGAAGTGTGATGTAGAACAAGTAGGCAGAAGCATACATGCTCATGAAGGATCACCGAAATTCAAAGGCAACTGAATTTCGGCAACCGGGGCATCGAAGTCGGAATGCCGCGAAACTCACCGAGTCAAAGCGTTTCGCCATTTGCGGAAGGAAGTGTGATGTAGAACAAGTAGCAGAAGCATACATGCTCAAGAGGGATCACCCGAAATTCAAAGGCAACTGAATTTCGGCAACCGGGGCATCGAAGTCGGAATGCCGCGAAACTCATCCAGTCAAAGCGTTTCGCCCTTTGCGGAAGGAAGTGTGATGTAGAACAAGTAGAAGAAGCATACATGCTCAAGAGGGATCACCCGAAATTCAAAGGCATCTGAATTTCGGCAACCGGGGCATCGAAGTCGGAATGCCGCGAAACTCATCGAGTCAAAGCGTTTCGCTGTTTCCGGAAGGAAGTGTGATGTAGAACAAGTAGCAGAAGCATACATGCTCAAGAGGGATCACCCGAAATTCAAAGGCAACTGAATTTCGGCAACTGGGGCATCGAGTTCGGAATGCCGCGAAACTCACCGAGTCAAAGCGTTTCGCTCTTTGCGGAAGGAATTGTGATGTAGAACAAGTAGCAGAAGCATACATGCTCAAGAGGGATCACCCGAAATTCAAAGGCAACTAAATTTCGGCAACCGGGGTATCGAAGTCGGAATGCCGAGAAACTCATCGAGTCAAAGCGTTACGCCCTTTGCGGAAGGAAGAGTGATGTAGAACAAGTAGCAGAAGCATACATGCTCAAGAGGGATCACCCGAAATTCAAAGGCAACTGAATTTCGGCAACCGGGGCATCGAAGTCGGAATGCCACGAAACTCACCGTGTCAAAGCGTTTCGCTGTTTGCAGAAGGAAGTGTGATGTAGAACAAGTAGCAGAAGCATACATGCTCAAGAGGGATCACCCGAAATTCAAAGGCAACTGAATTTCGACAACCGGGGCATCGAAGTCGGAATGCCGCGAAACTCACCGAGTCAAAGCGTTTCGCCATTTGCGGAAGGAAGTGTGATGTAGAACAAGTAGCAGAAGCATACATCCTCAAGAGGGATCACCCGAAATTCAAAAACGGCAACTGAATTTCATCAACCAGGCACCGAAGTCGGAATGCCGCGAAACTCACCGAGTCGAAGCGTTTCGCTGTTTGCGGAAGCTGTGTGCTGTAGAACAAGTAGCAGAAGCATACATGCTCAAGAGGGATCACACGAAATTCAAAGGCAACTGAATTTCGGCAACCGGGGCAGCGAAGTCGGAATGCCGCGAAACTGACCGAGTCAAAGCGTTTCGCCATTTGGGGAAGGATGTGTGATGTAGAACAAGTAGCAGAAGCATACATGCTCTAGAGAAATCACCCGAAATTCAAAGGCAACTGAATTTCGGCAACCGGGGCATCGAAGTCGGAGTGCCGCGAAACTCATCGAGTCAAAGCGTTACGCCCTTTGCGGAAGGAAGTGTGGTGTAGAACAAGTAGCAGAAGCATACATGCTCAAGAGGGATCACCCGAAATTCGAAGGCAACTAAATTTCAGAAACGGGGCATCGAAGTCAGAATGCCGCGAAACTCGCCAAATCAAAATGTTTCGTTGTTTGTGGAAGAATGTCTGATGTAGAACAAGTCGCAGAAGCATACATGCTCAAGAGGGATCACTCGAAATTCAAAGGCGACTGAATTTCGGCAACCGGGGCATCGAAGTCGGAATGTCGCGAAACTCATCGAGTCAAAGGGTTAGGCCCTTTGCGGAAGGAAGTGTGGTGTAGAACAAGTAGCAGAAGCATACATGCTCAAGACGGATCACCCGAAATGCAAAGGCAACAGAATTTCAGCAACCGGGGCATCGAAGTTGGAATGCCGCGAAAGTCATCTAGTCAAAACGTTATGCCCTTTGCGGAAGGAAGTGTGGTGTTGAACAAGTAGCAGAAGCATACAAGCTCAAGAGAGATCACCTGAAATTCAAAGGCAACTGAATTTTGGCAACCGGGAAATCCAAGTCGGAATGGTTTGAAACTCACCGAGTCAAAGCGTTTCGCTGTTTTGTTGGCGGAAGGAAGATGTGATTGTCGAACAAGTGAGCAGAAACACACATGCTCAAGAGGGATCACCCGAAATTCAAAGGCAACTTGAATTTCGGCAACCGGGGCATCGACGTCGGAATGCCGCGAAACTTACCGAGTCAAAGCGTTTCGCCGTTTGCGGAAGGAAGGATGTGTGTGTAGAACAAGTAGCAGAAGCATACATGCTCAAGAGGGATCACCCGAAATTCAAAGGCAACTGAATTTCGGCAACCGTGGCATCGAAGTCGGAATGCGCGAAACTCACCGAGTCAAAGCGTTTCGCCCTTTGCGGAAAGGAAGTGTTG
>CM055355.1:870236-907738 GCA_029228515.1 Populus alba x Populus x berolinensis | reverse complement strand
TGAGTTTCGCGGCATTCCGACTTCGATGTCCCGGTTGCCGAAATTCAGTTGCCTTTGAATTTCGGGTGATCCCTCTTGAGCATGTATGCTTCTGCTACTTGTTCTACATCAGACACTTCTGCAACAGCGAAACGCTTTGACTCGGTGAGTTTCGCGGCATTCCGACTTCGATGCCCCGGTTGCCGAAATTCAGTTGCCTTTGAATTTCGGGTGATCCCTCTTGAGCATGTATGCTTCTGCTACTTGTTCTACATCACACTTCCTTCCGCAAACGGCGAAACGCTTGACTCGGTGAGTTTCGCGGCATTCCGACTTCGATGCCCGGTTGCCGAAATCAGTTGCCTTTGAATTTCGGTGATCCCTCTTGAGCATGTATGCTTCTGCTACTTGTTCTACATCAGACTTCCTTCCGCAAACGGCGAAACGCTTTGACTCGGTGAGTTTCGCGGCATTCCGACTTCGATGCCCCGGTTGCCGAAATTCAGTTGCCTTTGAATTTCGGGTGATCCCTCTTGAGCATGTATGCTTCTGCTACTTGTTCTACATCACACTTCCTTCCGCAAACGGCGAAACGCTTTGACTCGTTGAGATTTCGCAGCATTCCAACTTCGAGGCCCCGCTTGCCGAAATTCAGTTGCCTATGATTTTCGGGTGATCCCTCTTGGGCAATGGTATGCTTCTGCTACTTGTTCTACATCAACTGTCTTCCGCTAATGGCCAAACGCTTTGACTCGTTTAATATTCGCCACATTCCAACTTCGATCCCCGGTAGCCGAAATTCAGTTGCCTTTGTAATTTAATGAATTTCGGGGAGGTGGAACCCTCTAGAGCCTGTATGCTTCTGCTACATGTTCAACATCAACACTTCCTCTATCCGCAAACATCGAAAACTATAGACTCGTTGAGTTTCCGCGGCATTCATCCGACTTCGATCTGCCCCAAATTGCCAAAATTCATTTGCCTTTGAATTTTCGGAGTCATGCCCTCTTGAGCCTAGGTATGTGCTTCTGCTACTTGTTCTACATCACACTTTCCTTCCGCAAATGGGCGAAAAAAGCTGCTTTGTGACGTCGGTGAGTTTCGAGAGCGGCATATAGGGAATATCCGACTTCTGCGATACCCGGTTATGCCGAAATTCATATTGCCCTTGAAATTTCGGGTGATAGGCACCTCTTGAGACAATGTATGCGTTGCTGGCTACTTGTTCTAGACGTCATCAGACTAGTTCTTCCACAAATGGCGAATACGCTTTGACTCGTTGAGATTTTCCCTTCCGCGGCATTCCGACTTCGCGATGCCCAGATGCCGAAAATTTCAGAGTTGCCTTTGAATTTCGGCGTGCGATCTCCTCTTGAGCATGTATGCTTCTTGATCTATCTTGTTCTTACATCTACACTTCCTTCCGCAAACAGCGAAACGCTTTGACACTTCGGTGGAGTTTCGCGGCATTGCCCGGACTTCGTTGCCCCGAGTTGCCGAAATTTCAGTTGCCTTTGAACTTTCGGGTGAACTCCCTCTTTAGTAGCAATGTATGCTTCTGCTACTTGTTCTACATTCACACTTTCCTTTCGCAAAAACAAACTCGAAAAACGCTGTTGACTCGGATGAGTTTCTCGGCATTCCGACTTCGATGCCCACCGATTGCCGAAATTCAGATTGCCCTTATGAATTTCGGGTGATCCCTCTTGAGGCATGTATTGCTATCTGTCTACTTGTGTCTACATCACGACTTCTCATCCGCAAAAATGGCGCGGTGAAAACGTCTTTGACTCGATGTAGTTTCCCGCGGCATTCCGACTAATCATCGATGGCCCGAGTTAGACGAAATTCTAAGTTGCCTTTGAATTTCGAGTCTCATGTGATTCCCATCTTGAGCATTGTATGCTTCTGCTACTTGTTCTACATCAAGCTCTTCTTCCGCAAAAGGCCAAAACGCTATTGACTGTCGATGAGTTTCTCGGCATTCCGACTTCGATGACCCCGGTTGCCGAGATTACAGTTGCCTTTTGAATTTCGGGGTGATCCCATTCTTGGCATGTATGCTGTCTGCTACTCTGTTCTACATCAGACTCTCCTTCCGCCGCGAAACGGCCACACGCTTTTGACTCGATGAGTTTCCGCGAGGGTCATTGCCGACTTCGGATTTGCCCCTGGTTGCCGAAATTCTCATGTATGTCTCTTGGAATTCTTCGAGAGGCTGATCCCTCTTGAGCCATGTAATGACTTCTGCATACGTTGTTCTACATCACACTTCCCTTCCGCAAACGGGGAAACGCTTTCTGACGTCGGCTTGAGGCTTTCGCGGACATTCTCCGACTTCGATGCCCCGGTTGCCGATAATTCAGTTGCCTTTGAATTTCGGGTGATCCCATCTTGAGCATGATATGCTTCTGCTACTTGTTCTACATCAGACTCCATTCCGCAAAACATCAAACATCGCTTTGAATCGGTGAGTTTCCACGCGGCATTACCGGAACTTAGATGTTCGATGCCCGGTTGCCGAAATTCAGTTGCCCTCAATTGCAGTTTCTCGGTGATCCCTCTTGAGTCATGTATGAGCTTGTGGCTACTTGTTCTACATCACAGCTAGCAGAGATACTTTCCGCAAATGTGAACACGCATTTGAGAACTCTCGTTCTAAGTTTCCGCGGTCACTTCCGAAATTCTGATGCCCGGGTTGCCCGAAATTCATGATGCCTTTTGAATTTCGTACGTGATCCCTTGTTGAGCATGTATGCTTCTGCTACTTTTGATCTAACATCAACACTTCCTTCCGCCAAACACCGAAACGCTTTGCCTCGGTGAGTTTCGCTGCATCCCGACTTCGATGCCCCGTTTGCCGAAATTCAGTTTCCTTTGAATTTCGGGTGATCCACTCTTGGAGCATGGCCTATGCTTCTGCTACTTGTTCTACATCACACTTCTCGCCGCAAAACATCGAAACGCTTTTAGATCTCGGTGAGTTTTTCGCGGCACTTCCGACTAATCGAATGCCCCGGTTGCCGAGATTCAGATTGCCTCTTGGAATTTCGGGTGATCCCTCTTGAGCAGTGTATGCTTCTTTCCTTCTTGTTCTATCATTCCAACACTTCTTCCGCAAAAAGGGCCAAACGCTTTGACTCGATGAGGTTTCTCCAGCATTCCGACTTCGATGCCCCGGGTTGCCGAAATTCAGTTGCCTTTGAATTTCGGGTGATCCCTCTTGAGCATGTATGCTTCTGGCTACTTGTTCTAACATTCAGACTTCACTTCGCGCAAACACGAAACGCTTTGGGACTACGGTGAGTTTACGCTGGCATTCCTGAACTTTGCGATGCCCCGGTTGCCGAAATTCAGTTGCCATTGAATTCCGAGTGATCCCATCTTGAGCATGTACTGCCGTTTAGCGACTTGTTTCTACAAACGTCACACTTCCTTCCGCAAACATCGAATACGCTTTGACTCGGGGAGGTTTCGCATGCATTTTCCGACTTCGATGACCCCCGGTTGCCGAAATTCCCCCCCCACATTAGTTGCCTTGTGAATTTCACGGGTTTGAATCCCTCTTGAGCATGTATGGCTTCGTGCTCACTTGTTCTAATCAATCACACTCTCTTTCCACACTAAGAGCGAAACGCTTATGACTCGGTGAGTTTCGCGGCATTCCGACTATCGATGCCGTCAGGTTTTAGCCTGAAATTCAGTTGCCTTTGAATTTCGGGTGATCCCTCTTGAGCATGTATGCTTCTGCTACTTGTTCTACATCACAATTCCTTCCGCAAAGAGCGAAACGCTTTGACTCTGTGAGTTTCGCGGCATTCCGAACTCGATGCCCCAGTTGCCGAAATTCAGTTGCCTTTGAATTTCGGGTGATCCCTCTTGAGCATGTATGCTTATGCTACTTGTTCTACATCACACTTTCTTCCGCAAACAGCGAAACGCTTTGACTCGATGAGTTTCGCGGCGTTCCGACTTTGATGCCCTGATTGGCGAAATTCAGTTGCCTTTGAATTTCAGCTGATCCCTTTTGAGGATGTATGCTTCTGCTACTTGTTCTACATCACACTTCCTTCCGCAAATGGCGAAACGCTTTGACTCGGTGAGTTTCGCGGCATTCCGACTTCGATGCCCCGGTTGTCGAAATTAGTTGGCCTTTGAATTTCGGGTGATCCCTCTTGAGCATGTATGCTTCTGCTACTTGTTTTTACATCACATCTTCCTTCTGCAAACAGCCCGAAACGCTTTGAGTCGATGAGTTTCGCGGCATTCCGTACATCGATGGCCCGGTTGACGAAAGTCAGTTGCCTTTGAAGTTCGGGTGATCCCTTTTGTGCATGTTTGCCTTCTGCTACTTGTTCTACATCACACTTACTATCGCAAAGGGCGAAACGCTTTGACGTCGGTGAGTCTTTGCGGCATTCCGGGGGGGGGAATTCGATTGTCACCCGGTTGCCGTAATTTAGTTGCCTTTGATATTTCTTGCTGATCCCTTTTGAGCATGTATGCTTCTGCTACTTGTTCTACAATCACACTTCCTTCCGCAAAAGCGAAACACTTTGACTACGGTGAGTTTCGCGGCATTCCGACTTCGATGCCACGGTTGCCGAATTTTAGTTGACTTTGAATTTCGGGTGATCCCATCTTGTGCATGTATGCTTCGGATACTTTGTTCTACATCAACTCTTCCTTCCGCAAAGGGCGTAAAACAACGCTTTGACTCGATGAGTTTTCTCGCGGCATTCCGACTTCGGATACCCGATTTTATTTGTTGCTTATTTTTTTTTCAGGTTGCTTTGCTACTTGTTTTTGGTATTTTGATTGGTGATTTTTTTTTCGATGTTGCCGAAATATTAGTTGCCTTTGAATTTCGGTTAGATCCCTCTTGAGGATGTACTGCTTCTGCTACTTGTTCTACTATCACACTTCCTTCCGCAAAAATTTAGCGAAACGCTTTGACTCCGGTGAGTTTCGCGGCATTCCGACTTAGATGGCCCCGGTTGTCGAAATTCAGTGGCCTTTGAATTTCGGGTGATCCCTCTTGAGCATGTTTGCTCTCTGCTACTTGTTGTACATCCACTTCCTTCTGCAAACAGCCGAACGCTTTGACATCGTGGAGTTCTGTGGCATTCCGACTTCGATGCCCCGGTTGCCGAAATTCAGTTGCCTTTGAATTTCGGGTGATCCCTCTTGAGCATGTATGCTTCTGATACTTGTTCTACATCACTCTTCCTTCCGCAAAGGGCGTAACGCTTTGACTCGATGAGTTTCTCGGCATTCCGACTTCCCGATACCCAGGTTGCGAAAATTCAGTTGCCTTTGAATTTCGGTGATCCTCGCTTGAGCATGTATGCTTCTGCTACTTGTTCTACATCACTCTTCCTTCGCAAAGGGCGTAACGCTTTGACTCGAATGGGTTTCTCGGCATTCCGACTTCGATACCCCCAGTTGCCGAAATTTTAGTTGCCTTTGAATTTCGGGTGATCCCTCTTGAGCTCATGTATTCTTCTGCTAATTTTTCTACATCAGACAATTCCTTCCGCAATTAGCGAAACGCTTTGACTCGGTGAGTTTCGCGGCATTCCGAACTCGATGCCCCAGTTGTGCCAAGAAATTCAGTTGCCTTTGGATTTCGGGTGATCCCGCTTGAGCCATGTATGCTTCTGCTACTTGTTCTACATCACACTTCCTTCTGCAAACGGCGCAACGCTTTGACACTAGGTGAGTTTCGTGGCATTCCGACTTCGATGCCCCGGTTGCCGAAATTCAGTTGCCTTTGAATTTCGGGTGATCCCTCTTGAGCATGTATGACTTCTGCTACTTGTTTCTACATCACTCTTCCTTCGCAAAGGGTCAACGCTTTTGACTCGATGAGTTTCTCGGCATTCCGACTTCGATACCCCGGTTGCCGAAATTTAGTTGCCTTTGAATTTCGGGTGATCCCTCTTGAGCATGTATTCTTCTGCTACTTGTTCTACATCACAATTCCTTCCGCAAAGGGTGAAACGCTTTGACTCGATGAGTTTCGCGGCATTCCGACTTCGATGCACTGGTTGCCGAAATTCAGATGCCTTTGAATTTCGAGTGATCCCTGTTGAGCATGTATGCTTCTGCTACTTGTTCTACATCACTCTTCCTTCCGCAAAGGGCGTAACGCTTTGACTCGATGAGTTTCTCGGCATTCCGACTTCGATACCCCGGTTGCCGAAATTTAGTTGCCTTTGAATTTCGGGTGATCCCTCTTGAGCATGTTCTGCTTCTGCTACTTGGTTTACATCACACTTCCTTCCGCAAAGGGTGAAAACGCTTTGACTCGATGAGTTGCGCGGCATTCCGACTTCGATGCCCTGGGTTGCCAGAAATTCAGATTGCCTTTGAATTTCGAGTGATCCCTGTTGAGCATGTATGTTTCTGCTTACTTGTTATACATCACTCTTCCTTCACGCAAAGGGCGTACGATTTGACTCGTTTAGTTTCTCGGCATTCCGACTTCGATACCCCGTGTTGCCGAAATTTAGTTGCCTTTGAATTTCGGGTCATCACCTCTTGAGCAGGTATGCTTCTGCTATCTTGTTCTACATCACAATTCCTTCCGCAAAGAGCGAAACGCTTTGAACCGGTGTGTTTCACGGCATTCCCCGAATCGATGCACCAGTTGCCGAAATTCAGTTGCCTTTGATTGTTCGGGTGATCCCTCTTGAGAATGTATGCTTCTGCTACTTTGTTCTACATCCCACTTACTTCCGCAAATGGTGAAACGCTTTGACTCGGAGAGTTTCGCGGCTTTCCCGACTTAGATGACCTGGTTGAAGGAAATTTCAGATCGCTTTGATTCTTCGCGTGATCCCTGTTGAGCATGTATGCTTCTGCTACTTGATCTACATCACACTTCCTTCCGCAAATGGCGTAACGCTTTGACTCGATGAGTTTCGCGGCATTCCGCCATCGATGCCCCGGTTGCCGAAATCCGGTTTCCTTTGAATTTCGGGTGATCCCTCTTGAGCATGCATGCTTCTGCTAGTTGTTCTACATCACAATTCCTTCCGCAAAGAGCAAAACGCTTTGACTCGGTGAGTTTCGCGGCATTCCGAACTCGATGCCCCAGTTGCCGAAATTCAGTTGCCTTTGAATTTCGGGTGATCCCTCTTGAGCATGTATGCTTCTGCTACTTGTTCTACATCACACTTCCTTCCGCAAATGGCGAAACGCTTTGACTCGGTGAGTTTCGCGGCATTCCGACTTCGATGCCCCGGTTGCCGAAATTCAGTTGCCTTTGAATTTCGGGTGATCCCTCTTGAGCATGTATGCTTCTGCTACTTGTTCTACATCACACTTCCTTCCGCAAATGGCGAAACGCTTTGACTCGGTGAGTTTCGCGGCATTCCGACTTCGATGCCCCGGTTGCCGAAATTCAGTTGCCTTTGAATTTCGGGTGATCCCTCTTGAGCATGTATGCTTCTGCTACTTGTTCTACATCACACTTCTTCCGCAAACGGCGAAACGCTTTGACTCGGTGAGTTTCGCGGCATTCCGACTTCGATGCCCCGGTTGCCGAAATTCAGTTGCCTTTGAATTTCGGGTGATCCCTCTTGAGCATGTATGCTTCTGCTACTTGTTCTACATCAGACTTCTTCCGCAAACGGCGAAACGCTTTGACTCGGTGAGTTTCGCGGCATTCCGACTTCGATGCCCGGTTGCCGAAATTCAGTTGCCTTTGAATTTCGGGTGATCCCTCTTGAGCATGTATGCTTCTGCTACTTGTTCTACATCACACTTCTTCCGCAAACGGCGAAACGCTTTGACTCGGTGAGTTTCGCGGCATTCCGACTTCGATGCCCCGGTTGCCGAAATTCAGTTGCCTTTGAATTTCGGGTGATCCCTCTTGAGCATGTATGCTTCTGCTACTTGTTCTACATCAGACTTCTTCCGCAAACGGCGAAACGCTTTGACTCGGTGAGTTTCGCGGCATTCCGACTTCGATGCCCCGGTTGCCGAAATTCAGTTGCCTTTGAATTTCGGGTGATCCCTCTTGAGCATGTATGCTTCTGCTACTTGTTCTACATCAGACTTCCTTCCGCAAACGGCGAAACGCTTTGACTCGGTGAGTTTCGCGGCATTCCGACTTCGATGCCCCGGTTGCCGAAATTCAGTTGCCTTTGAATTTCGGGTGATCCCTCTTGAGCATGTATGCTTCTGCTACTTGTTCTACATCAGACTTCTTCCGCAAACGGCGAAACGCTTTGACTCGGTGAGTTTCGCGGCATTCCGACTTCGATGCCCCGGTTGCCGAAATTCAGTTGCCTTTGAATTTCGGGTGATCCCTCTTGAGCATGTATGCTTCTGCTACTTGTTCTACATCAGACTTCTTCCGCAAACGGCGAAACGCTTTGACTCGGTGAGTTTCGCGGCATTCCGACTTCGATGCCCCGGTTGCCGAAATTCAGTTGCCTTTGAATTTCGGGTGATCCCTCTTGAGCATGTATGCTTCTGCTACTTGTTCTACATCACACTTCTTCCGCAAACGGCGAAACGCTTTGACTCGGTGAGTTTCGCGGCATTCCGACTTCGATGCCCCGGTTGCCGAAATTCAGTTGCCTTTGAATTTCGGGTGATCCCTCTTGAGCATGTATGCTTCTGCTACTTGTTCTACATCAGACTTCTTCCGCAAACGGCGAAACGCTTTGACTCGGTGAGTTTCGCGGCATTCCGACTTCGATGCCCCGGTTGCCGAAATTCAGTTGCCTTTGAATTTCGGGTGATCCCTCTTGAGCATGTATGCTTCTGCTACTTGTTCTACATCACACTTCTTCCGCAAACGGCGAAACGCTTTGACTCGGTGAGTTTCGCGGCATTCCGACTTCGATGCCCCGGTTGCCGAAATTCAGTTGCCTTTGAATTTCGGGTGATCCCTCTTGAGCATGTATGCTTCTGCTACTTGTTCTACATCACACTTCTTCCGCAAACGGCGAAACGCTTTGACTCGGTGAGTTTCGCGGCATTCCGACTTCGATGCCCCGGTTGCCGAAATTCAGTTGCCTTTGAATTTCGGGTGATCCCTCTTGAGCATGTATGCTTCTGCTACTTGTTCTACATCACTTCTTCCGCAAACGGCGAAACGCTTTGACTCGGTGAGTTTCGCGGCATTCCGACTTCGATGCCCCGGTTGCCGAAATTCAGTTGCCTTTGAATTTCGGGTGATCCCTCTTGAGCATGTATGCTTCTGCTACTTGTTCTACATCAGACTTCTTCCGCAAACGGCGAAACGCTTTGACTCGGTGAGTTTCGCGGCATTCCGACTTCGATGCCCCGGTTGCCGAAATTCAGTTGCCTTTGAATTTCGGGTGATCCCTCTTGAGCATGTATGCTTCTGCTACTTGTTCTACATCACACTTCTTCCGCAAACGGCGAAACGCTTTGACTCGGTGAGTTTCGCGGCATTCCGACTTCGATGCCCCGGTTGCCGAAATTCAGTTGCCTTTGAATTTCGGGTGATCCCTCTTGAGCATGTATGCTTCTGCTACTTGTTCTACATCACACTTCTTCCGCAAACGGCGAAACGCTTTGACTCGGTGAGTTTCGCGGCATTCCGACTTCGATGCCCCGGTTGCCGAAATTCAGTTGCCTTTGAATTTCGGGTGATCCCTCTTGAGCATGTATGCTTCTGCTACTTGTTCTACATCACACTTCTTCCGCAAACGGCGAAACGCTTTGACTCGGTGAGTTTCGCGGCATTCCGACTTCGATGCCCCGGTTGCCGAAATTCAGTTGCCTTTGAATTTCGGGTGATCCCTCTTGAGCATGTATGCTTCTGCTACTTGTTCTACATCAGACTTCTTCCGCAAACGGCGAAACGCTTTGACTCGGTGAGTTTCGCGGCATTCCGACTTCGATGCCCCGGTTGCCGAAATTCAGTTGCCTTTGAATTTCGGGTGATCCCTCTTGAGCATGTATGCTTCTGCTACTTGTTCTACATCACACTTCTTCCGCAAACGGCGAAACGCTTTGACTCGGTGAGTTTCGCGGCATTCCGACTTCGATGCCCCGGTTGCCGAAATTCAGTTGCCTTTGAATTTCGGGTGATCCCTCTTGAGCATGTATGCTTCTGCTACTTGTTCTACATCAGACTTCTTCCGCAAACGGCGAAACGCTTTGACTCGGTGAGTTTCGCGGCATTCCGACTTCGATGCCCCGGTTGCCGAAATTCAGTTGCCTTTGAATTTCGGGTGATCCCTCTTGAGCATGTATGCTTCTGCTACTTGTTCTACATCACACTTCTTCCGCAAACGGCGAAACGCTTTGACTCGGTGAGTTTCGCGGCATTCCGACTTCGATGCCCCGGTTGCCGAAATTCAGTTGCCTTTGAATTTCGGGTGATCCCTCTTGAGCATGTATGCTTCTGCTACTTGTTCTACATCAGACTTCTTCCGCAAACGGCGAAACGCTTTGACTCGGTGAGTTTCGCGGCATTCCGACTTCGATGCCCCGGTTGCCGAAATTCAGTTGCCTTTGAATTTCGGGTGATCCCTCTTGAGCATGTATGCTTCTGCTACTTGTTCTACATCAGACTTCTTCCGCAAACGGCGAAACGCTTTGACTCGGTGAGTTTCGCGGCATTCCGACTTCGATGCCCCGGTTGCCGAAATTCAGTTGCCTTTGAATTTCGGGTGATCCCTCTTGAGCATGTATGCTTCTGCTACTTGTTCTACATCGAACGCTTGAAACGGTGAGTTTGACGGTGAGCATTCCGACTTCGATGCCCCGGTTGCCGAAATTCAGTTGCCTTTGAATTTCGGGTGATCCCTCTTGAGCATGTATGCTTCTGCTACTTGTTCTACATCAGACCTTCCGCAAACGGCGAAACGCTTTGACTCGGTGAGTTTCGCGGCATTCCGACTTCGATGCCCCGGTTGCCGAAATTCAGTTGCCTTTGAATTTCGGGTGATCCCTCTTGAGCATGTATGCTTCTGCTACTTGTTCTACATCAGACTTCTTCCGCAAACGGCGAAACGCTTTGACTCGGTGAGTTTCGCGGCATTCCGACTTCGATGCCCCGGTTGCCGAAATTCAGTTGCCTTTGAATTTCGGGTGATCCCTCTTGAGCATGTATGCTTCTGCTACTTGTTCTACATCAGACTTCTTCCGCAAACGGCGAAACGCTTTGACTCGGTGAGTTTCGCGGCATTCCGACTTCGATGCCCCGGTTGCCGAAATTCAGTTGCCTTTGAATTTCGGGTGATCCCTCTTGAGCATGTATGCTTCTGCTACTTGTTCTACATCAGACTTCCTTCCGCAAACGGCGAAACGCTTTGACTCGGTGAGTTTCGCGGCATTCCGACTTCGATGCCCCGGTTGCCGAAATTCAGTTGCCTTTGAATTTCGGGTGATCCCTCTTGAGCATGTATGCTTCTGCTACTTGTTCTACATCAGACTTCTTCCGCAAACGGCGAAACGCTTTGACTCGGTGAGTTTCGCGGCATTCCGACTTCGATGCCCCGGTTGCCGAAATTCAGTTGCCTTTGAATTTCGGGTGATCCCTCTTGAGCATGTATGCTTCTGCTACTTGTTCTACATCACACTTCTTCCGCAAACGGCGAAACGCTTTGACTCGGTGAGTTTCGCGGCATTCCGACTTCGATGCCCCGGTTGCCGAAATTCAGTTGCCTTTGAATTTCGGGTGATCCCTCTTGAGCATGTATGCTTCTGCTACTTGTTCTACATCACACTTCCTTCCGCAAACGGCGAAACGCTTTGACTCGGTGAGTTTCGCGGCATTCCGACTTCGATGCCCCGGTTGCCGAAATTCAGTTGCCTTTGAATTTCGGGTGATCCCTCTTGAGCATGTATGCTTCTGCTACTTGTTCTACATCAGACTTCTTCCGCAAACGGCGAAACGCTTTGACTCGGTGAGTTTCGCGGCATTCCGACTTCGATGCCCCGGTTGCCGAAATTCAGTTGCCTTTGAATTTCGGGTGATCCCTCTTGAGCATGTATGCTTCTGCTACTTGTTCTACATCACACTTCTTCCGCAAACGGCGAAACGCTTTGACTCGGTGAGTTTCGCGGCATTCCGACTTCGATGCCCCGGTTGCCGAAATTCAGTTGCCTTTGAATTTCGGGTGATCCCTCTTGAGCATGTATGCTTCTGCTACTTGTTCTACATCAGACTTCCTTCCGCAAACGGCGAAACGCTTTGACTCGGTGAGTTTCGCGGCATTCCGACTTCGATGCCCCGGTTGCCGAAATTCAGTTGCCTTTGAATTTCGGGTGATCCCTCTTGAGCATGTATGCTTCTGCTACTTGTTCTACATCAGACTTCCTTCCGCAAACGGCGAAACGCTTTGACTCGGTGAGTTTCGCGGCATTCCGACTTCGATGCCCCGGTTGCCGAAATTCAGTTGCCTTTGAATTTCGGGTGATCCCTCTTGAGCATGTATGCTTCTGCTACTTGTTCTACATCAGACTTCTTCCGCAAACGGCGAAACGCTTTGACTCGGTGAGTTTCGCGGCATTCCGACTTCGATGCCCCGGTTGCCGAAATTCAGTTGCCTTTGAATTTCGGGTGATCCCTCTTGAGCATGTATGCTTCTGCTACTTGTTCTACATCAGACTTCCTTCCGCAAACGGCGAAACGCTTTGACTCGGTGAGTTTCGCGGCATTCCGACTTCGATGCCCCGGTTGCCGAAATTCAGTTGCCTTTGAATTTCGGGTGATCCCTCTTGAGCATGTATGCTTCTGCTACTTGTTCTACATCAGACTTCCTTCCGCAAACGGCGAAACGCTTTGACTCGGTGAGTTTCGCGGCATTCCGACTTCGATGCCCCGGTTGCCGAAATTCAGTTGCCTTTGAATTTCGGGTGATCCCTCTTGAGCATGTATGCTTCTGCTACTTGTTCTACATCACACTTCTTCCGCAAACGGCGAAACGCTTTGACTCGGTGAGTTTCGCGGCATTCCGACTTCGATGCCCCGGTTGCCGAAATTCAGTTGCCTTTGAATTTCGGGTGATCCCTCTTGAGCATGTATGCTTCTGCTACTTGTTCTACATCACACTTCTTCCGCAAACGGCGAAACGCTTTGACTCGGTGAGTTTCGCGGCATTCCGACTTCGATGCCCCGGTTGCCGAAATTCAGTTGCCTTTGAATTTCGGGTGATCCCTCTTGAGCATGTATGCTTCTGCTACTTGTTCTACATCAGACTTCCTTCCGCAAACGGCGAAACGCTTTGACTCGGTGAGTTTCGCGGCATTCCGACTTCGATGCCCCGGTTGCCGAAATTCAGTTGCCTTTGAATTTCGGGTGATCCCTCTTGAGCATGTATGCTTCTGCTACTTGTTCTACATCAGACTTCCTTCCGCAAACGGCGAAACGCTTTGACTCGGTGAGTTTCGCGGCATTCCGACTTCGATGCCCCGGTTGCCGAAATTCAGTTGCCTTTGAATTTCGGGTGATCCCTCTTGAGCATGTATGCTTCTGCTACTTGTTCTACATCACACTTCTTCCGCAAACGGCGAAACGCTTTGACTCGGTGAGTTTCGCGGCATTCCGACTTCGATGCCCCGGTTGCCGAAATTCAGTTGCCTTTGAATTTCGGGTGATCCCTCTTGAGCATGTATGCTTCTGCTACTTGTTCTACATCACACTTCCTTCCGCAAACGGCGAAACGCTTTGACTCGGTGAGTTTCGCGGCATTCCGACTTCGATGCCCCGGTTGCCGAAATTCAGTTGCCTTTGAATTTCGGGTGATCCCTCTTGAGCATGTATGCTTCTGCTACTTGTTCTACATCAGACTTCCTTCCGCAAACGGCGAAACGCTTTGACTCGGTGAGTTTCGCGGCATTCCGACTTCGATGCCCCGGTTGCCGAAATTCAGTTGCCTTTGAATTTCGGGTGATCCCTCTTGAGCATGTATGCTTCTGCTACTTGTTCTACATCACACTTCCTTCCGCAAACGGCGAAACGCTTTGACTCGGTGAGTTTCGCGGCATTCCGACTTCGATGCCCCGGTTGCCGAAATTCAGTTGCCTTTGAATTTCGGGTGATCCCTCTTGAGCATGTATGCTTCTGCTACTTGTTCTACATCACACTTCCTTCCGCAAACGGCGAAACGCTTTGACTCGGTGAGTTTCGCGGCATTCCGACTTCGATGCCCCGGTTGCCGAAATTCAGTTGCCTTTGAATTTCGGGTGATCCCTCTTGAGCATGTATGCTTCTGCTACTTGTTCTACATCAGACTTCCTTCCGCAAACGGCGAAACGCTTTGACTCGGTGAGTTTCGCGGCATTCCGACTTCGATGCCCCGGTTGCCGAAATTCAGTTGCCTTTGAATTTCGGGTGATCCCTCTTGAGCATGTATGCTTCTGCTACTTGTTCTACATCACACTTCCTTCCGCAAACGGCGAAACGCTTTGACTCGGTGAGTTTCGCGGCATTCCGACTTCGATGCCCCGGTTGCCGAAATTCAGTTGCCTTTGAATTTCGGGTGATCCCTCTTGAGCATGTATGCTTCTGCTACTTGTTCTACATCACACTTCTTCCGCAAACGGCGAAACGCTTTGACTCGGTGAGTTTCGCGGCATTCCGACTTCGATGCCCCGGTTGCCGAAATTCAGTTGCCTTTGAATTTCGGGTGATCCCTCTTGAGCATGTATGCTTCTGCTACTTGTTCTACATCACACTTCCTTCCGCAAACGGCGAAACGCTTTGACTCGGTGAGTTTCGCGGCATTCCGACTTCGATGCCCCGGTTGCCGAAATTCAGTTGCCTTTGAATTTCGGGTGATCCCTCTTGAGCATGTATGCTTCTGCTACTTGTTCTACATCACACTTCTTCCGCAAACGGCGAAACGCTTTGACTCGGTGAGTTTCGCGGCATTCCGACTTCGATGCCCCGGTTGCCGAAATTCAGTTGCCTTTGAATTTCGGGTGATCCCTCTTGAGCATGTATGCTTCTGCTACTTGTTCTACATCAGACTTCCTTCCGCAAACGGCGAAACGCTTTGACTCGGTGAGTTTCGCGGCATTCCGACTTCGATGCCCCGGTTGCCGAAATTCAGTTGCCTTTGAATTTCGGGTGATCCCTCTTGAGCATGTATGCTTCTGCTACTTGTTCTACATCACACTTCCTTCCGCAAACGGCGAAACGCTTTGACTCGGTGAGTTTCGCGGCATTCCGACTTCGATGCCCCGGTTGCCGAAATTCAGTTGCCTTTGAATTTCGGGTGATCCCTCTTGAGCATGTATGCTTCTGCTACTTGTTCTACATCACACTTCCTTCCGCAAACGGCGAAACGCTTTGACTCGGTGAGTTTCGCGGCATTCCGACTTCGATGCCCCGGTTGCCGAAATTCAGTTGCCTTTGAATTTCGGGTGATCCCTCTTGAGCATGTATGCTTCTGCTACTTGTTCTACATCACACTTCCTTCCGCAAACGGCGAAACGCTTTGACTCGGTGAGTTTCGCGGCATTCCGACTTCGATGCCCCGGTTGCCGAAATTCAGTTGCCTTTGAATTTCGGGTGATCCCTCTTGAGCATGTATGCTTCTGCTACTTGTTCTACATCAGACTTCTTCCGCAAACGGCGAAACGCTTTGACTCGGTGAGTTTCGCGGCATTCCGACTTCGATGCCCCGGTTGCCGAAATTCAGTTGCCTTTGAATTTCGGGTGATCCCTCTTGAGCATGTATGCTTCTGCTACTTGTTCTACATCAGACTTCCTTCCGCAAACGGCGAAACGCTTTGACTCGGTGAGTTTCGCGGCATTCCGACTTCGATGCCCCGGTTGCCGAAATTCAGTTGCCTTTGAATTTCGGGTGATCCCTCTTGAGCATGTATGCTTCTGCTACTTGTTCTACATCACACTTCCTTCCGCAAACGGCGAAACGCTTTGACTCGGTGAGTTTCGCGGCATTCCGACTTCGATGCCCCGGTTGCCGAAATTCAGTTGCCTTTGAATTTCGGGTGATCCCTCTTGAGCATGTATGCTTCTGCTACTTGTTCTACATCAGACTTCCTTCCGCAAACGGCGAAACGCTTTGACTCGGTGAGTTTCGCGGCATTCCGACTTCGATGCCCCGGTTGCCGAAATTCAGTTGCCTTTGAATTTCGGGTGATCCCTCTTGAGCATGTATGCTTCTGCTACTTGTTCTACATCAGACTTCCTTCCGCAAACGGCGAAACGCTTTGACTCGGTGAGTTTCGCGGCATTCCGACTTCGATGCCCCGGTTGCCGAAATTCAGTTGCCTTTGAATTTCGGGTGATCCCTCTTGAGCATGTATGCTTCTGCTACTTGTTCTACATCAGACTTCTTCCGCAAACGGCGAAACGCTTTGACTCGGTGAGTTTCGCGGCATTCCGACTTCGATGCCCCGGTTGCCGAAATTCAGTTGCCTTTGAATTTCGGGTGATCCCTCTTGAGCATGTATGCTTCTGCTACTTGTTCTACATCAGACTTCCTTCCGCAAACGGCGAAACGCTTTGACTCGGTGAGTTTCGCGGCATTCCGACTTCGATGCCCCGGTTGCCGAAATTCAGTTGCCTTTGAATTTCGGGTGATCCCTCTTGAGCATGTATGCTTCTGCTACTTGTTCTACATCAGACTTCTTCCGCAAACGGCGAAACGCTTTGACTCGGTGAGTTTCGCGGCATTCCGACTTCGATGCCCCGGTTGCCGAAATTCAGTTGCCTTTGAATTTCGGGTGATCCCTCTTGAGCATGTATGCTTCTGCTACTTGTTCTACATCAGACTTCCTTCCGCAAACGGCGAAACGCTTTGACTCGGTGAGTTTCGCGGCATTCCGACTTCGATGCCCCGGTTGCCGAAATTCAGTTGCCTTTGAATTTCGGGTGATCCCTCTTGAGCATGTATGCTTCTGCTACTTGTTCTACATCACACTTCCTTCCGCAAACGGCGAAACGCTTTGACTCGGTGAGTTTCGCGGCATTCCGACTTCGATGCCCCGGTTGCCGAAATTCAGTTGCCTTTGAATTTCGGGTGATCCCTCTTGAGCATGTATGCTTCTGCTACTTGTTCTACATCACACTTCTTCCGCAAACGGCGAAACGCTTTGACTCGGTGAGTTTCGCGGCATTCCGACTTCGATGCCCCGGTTGCCGAAATTCAGTTGCCTTTGAATTTCGGGTGATCCCTCTTGAGCATGTATGCTTCTGCTACTTGTTCTACATCACACTTCTTCCGCAAACGGCGAAACGCTTTGACTCGGTGAGTTTCGCGGCATTCCGACTTCGATGCCCCGGTTGCCGAAATTCAGTTGCCTTTGAATTTCGGGTGATCCCTCTTGAGCATGTATGCTTCTGCTACTTGTTCTACATCAGACTTCCTTCCGCAAACGGCGAAACGCTTTGACTCGGTGAGTTTCGCGGCATTCCGACTTCGATGCCCCGGTTGCCGAAATTCAGTTGCCTTTGAATTTCGGGTGATCCCTCTTGAGCATGTATGCTTCTGCTACTTGTTCTACATCAGACTTCTTCCGCAAACGGCGAAACGCTTTGACTCGGTGAGTTTCGCGGCATTCCGACTTCGATGCCCCGGTTGCCGAAATTCAGTTGCCTTTGAATTTCGGGTGATCCCTCTTGAGCATGTATGCTTCTGCTACTTGTTCTACATCACACTTCCTTCCGCAAACGGCGAAACGCTTTGACTCGGTGAGTTTCGCGGCATTCCGACTTCGATGCCCCGGTTGCCGAAATTCAGTTGCCTTTGAATTTCGGGTGATCCCTCTTGAGCATGTATGCTTCTGCTACTTGTTCTACATCACACTTCCTTCCGCAAACGGCGAAACGCTTTGACTCGGTGAGTTTCGCGGCATTCCGACTTCGATGCCCCGGTTGCCGAAATTCAGTTGCCTTTGAATTTCGGGTGATCCCTCTTGAGCATGTATGCTTCTGCTACTTGTTCTACATCAGACTTCCTTCCGCAAACGGCGAAACGCTTTGACTCGGTGAGTTTCGCGGCATTCCGACTTCGATGCCCCGGTTGCCGAAATTCAGTTGCCTTTGAATTTCGGGTGATCCCTCTTGAGCATGTATGCTTCTGCTACTTGTTCTACATCAGACTTCCTTCCGCAAACGGCGAAACGCTTTGACTCGGTGAGTTTCGCGGCATTCCGACTTCGATGCCCCGGTTGCCGAAATTCAGTTGCCTTTGAATTTCGGGTGATCCCTCTTGAGCATGTATGCTTCTGCTACTTGTTCTACATCAGACTTCCTTCCGCAAACGGCGAAACGCTTTGACTCGGTGAGTTTCGCGGCATTCCGACTTCGATGCCCCGGTTGCCGAAATTCAGTTGCCTTTGAATTTCGGGTGATCCCTCTTGAGCATGTATGCTTCTGCTACTTGTTCTACATCACACTTCCTTCCGCAAACGGCGAAACGCTTTGACTCGGTGAGTTTCGCGGCATTCCGACTTCGATGCCCCGGTTGCCGAAATTCAGTTGCCTTTGAATTTCGGGTGATCCCTCTTGAGCATGTATGCTTCTGCTACTTGTTCTACATCAGACTTCCTTCCGCAAACGGCGAAACGCTTTGACTCGGTGAGTTTCGCGGCATTCCGACTTCGATGCCCCGGTTGCCGAAATTCAGTTGCCTTTGAATTTCGGGTGATCCCTCTTGAGCATGTATGCTTCTGCTACTTGTTCTACATCAGACTTCCTTCCGCAAACGGCGAAACGCTTTGACTCGGTGAGTTTCGCGGCATTCCGACTTCGATGCCCCGGTTGCCGAAATTCAGTTGCCTTTGAATTTCGGGTGATCCCTCTTGAGCATGTATGCTTCTGCTACTTGTTCTACATCAGACTTCCTTCCGCAAACGGCGAAACGCTTTGACTCGGTGAGTTTCGCGGCATTCCGACTTCGATGCCCCGGTTGCCGAAATTCAGTTGCCTTTGAATTTCGGGTGATCCCTCTTGAGCATGTATGCTTCTGCTACTTGTTCTACATCACACTTCTTCCGCAAACGGCGAAACGCTTTGACTCGGTGAGTTTCGCGGCATTCCGACTTCGATGCCCCGGTTGCCGAAATTCAGTTGCCTTTGAATTTCGGGTGATCCCTCTTGAGCATGTATGCTTCTGCTACTTGTTCTACATCAGACTTCTTCCGCAAACGGCGAAACGCTTTGACTCGGTGAGTTTCGCGGCATTCCGACTTCGATGCCCCGGTTGCCGAAATTCAGTTGCCTTTGAATTTCGGGTGATCCCTCTTGAGCATGTATGCTTCTGCTACTTGTTCTACATCAGACTTCCTTCCGCAAACGGCGAAACGCTTTGACTCGGTGAGTTTCGCGGCATTCCGACTTCGATGCCCCGGTTGCCGAAATTCAGTTGCCTTTGAATTTCGGGTGATCCCTCTTGAGCATGTATGCTTCTGCTACTTGTTCTACATCAGACTTCCTTCCGCAAACGGCGAAACGCTTTGACTCGGTGAGTTTCGCGGCATTCCGACTTCGATGCCCCGGTTGCCGAAATTCAGTTGCCTTTGAATTTCGGGTGATCCCTCTTGAGCATGTATGCTTCTGCTACTTGTTCTACATCACACTTCCTTCCGCAAACGGCGAAACGCTTTGACTCGGTGAGTTTCGCGGCATTCCGACTTCGATGCCCCGGTTGCCGAAATTCAGTTGCCTTTGAATTTCGGGTGATCCCTCTTGAGCATGTATGCTTCTGCTACTTGTTCTACATCACACTTCCTTCCGCAAACGGCGAAACGCTTTGACTCGGTGAGTTTCGCGGCATTCCGACTTCGATGCCCCGGTTGCCGAAATTCAGTTGCCTTTGAATTTCGGGTGATCCCTCTTGAGCATGTATGCTTCTGCTACTTGTTCTACATCAGACTTCTTCCGCAAACGGCGAAACGCTTTGACTCGGTGAGTTTCGCGGCATTCCGACTTCGATGCCCCGGTTGCCGAAATTCAGTTGCCTTTGAATTTCGGGTGATCCCTCTTGAGCATGTATGCTTCTGCTACTTGTTCTACATCAGACTTCTTCCGCAAACGGCGAAACGCTTTGACTCGGTGAGTTTCGCGGCATTCCGACTTCGATGCCCCGGTTGCCGAAATTCAGTTGCCTTTGAATTTCGGGTGATCCCTCTTGAGCATGTATGCTTCTGCTACTTGTTCTACATCAGACTTCTTCCGCAAACGGCGAAACGCTTTGACTCGGTGAGTTTCGCGGCATTCCGACTTCGATGCCCCGGTTGCCGAAATTCAGTTGCCTTTGAATTTCGGGTGATCCCTCTTGAGCATGTATGCTTCTGCTACTTGTTCTACATCACACTTCCTTCCGCAAACGGCGAAACGCTTTGACTCGGTGAGTTTCGCGGCATTCCGACTTCGATGCCCCGGTTGCCGAAATTCAGTTGCCTTTGAATTTCGGGTGATCCCTCTTGAGCATGTATGCTTCTGCTACTTGTTCTACATCAGACTTCCTTCCGCAAACGGCGAAACGCTTTGACTCGGTGAGTTTCGCGGCATTCCGACTTCGATGCCCCGGTTGCCGAAATTCAGTTGCCTTTGAATTTCGGGTGATCCCTCTTGAGCATGTATGCTTCTGCTACTTGTTCTACATCAGACTTCCTTCCGCAAACGGCGAAACGCTTTGACTCGGTGAGTTTCGCGGCATTCCGACTTCGATGCCCCGGTTGCCGAAATTCAGTTGCCTTTGAATTTCGGGTGATCCCTCTTGAGCATGTATGCTTCTGCTACTTGTTCTACATCAGACTTCCTTCCGCAAACGGCGAAACGCTTTGACTCGGTGAGTTTCGCGGCATTCCGACTTCGATGCCCCGGTTGCCGAAATTCAGTTGCCTTTGAATTTCGGGTGATCCCTCTTGAGCATGTATGCTTCTGCTACTTGTTCTACATCAGACTTCTTCCGCAAACGGCGAAACGCTTTGACTCGGTGAGTTTCGCGGCATTCCGACTTCGATGCCCCGGTTGCCGAAATTCAGTTGCCTTTGAATTTCGGGTGATCCCTCTTGAGCATGTATGCTTCTGCTACTTGTTCTACATCAGACTTCTTCCGCAAACGGCGAAACGCTTTGACTCGGTGAGTTTCGCGGCATTCCGACTTCGATGCCCCGGTTGCCGAAATTCAGTTGCCTTTGAATTTCGGGTGATCCCTCTTGAGCATGTATGCTTCTGCTACTTGTTCTACATCAGACTTCTTCCGCAAACGGCGAAACGCTTTGACTCGGTGAGTTTCGCGGCATTCCGACTTCGATGCCCCGGTTGCCGAAATTCAGTTGCCTTTGAATTTCGGGTGATCCCTCTTGAGCATGTATGCTTCTGCTACTTGTTCTACATCAGACTTCTTCCGCAAACGGCGAAACGCTTTGACTCGGTGAGTTTCGCGGCATTCCGACTTCGATGCCCCGGTTGCCGAAATTCAGTTGCCTTTGAATTTCGGGTGATCCCTCTTGAGCATGTATGCTTCTGCTACTTGTTCTACATCAGACTTCTTCCGCAAACGGCGAAACGCTTTGACTCGGTGAGTTTCGCGGCATTCCGACTTCGATGCCCCGGTTGCCGAAATTCAGTTGCCTTTGAATTTCGGGTGATCCCTCTTGAGCATGTATGCTTCTGCTACTTGTTCTACATCAGACTTCTTCCGCAAACGGCGAAACGCTTTGACTCGGTGAGTTTCGCGGCATTCCGACTTCGATGCCCCGGTTGCCGAAATTCAGTTGCCTTTGAATTTCGGGTGATCCCTCTTGAGCATGTATGCTTCTGCTACTTGTTCTACATCACACTTCTTCCGCAAACGGCGAAACGCTTTGACTCGGTGAGTTTCGCGGCATTCCGACTTCGATGCCCCGGTTGCCGAAATTCAGTTGCCTTTGAATTTCGGGTGATCCCTCTTGAGCATGTATGCTTCTGCTACTTGTTCTACATCAGACTTCTTCCGCAAACGGCGAAACGCTTTGACTCGGTGAGTTTCGCGGCATTCCGACTTCGATGCCCCGGTTGCCGAAATTCAGTTGCCTTTGAATTTCGGGTGATCCCTCTTGAGCATGTATGCTTCTGCTACTTGTTCTACATCAGACTTCTTCCGCAAACGGCGAAACGCTTTGACTCGGTGAGTTTCGCGGCATTCCGACTTCGATGCCCCGGTTGCCGAAATTCAGTTGCCTTTGAATTTCGGGTGATCCCTCTTGAGCATGTATGCTTCTGCTACTTGTTCTACATCAGACTTCTTCCGCAAACGGCGAAACGCTTTGACTCGGTGAGTTTCGCGGCATTCCGACTTCGATGCCCCGGTTGCCGAAATTCAGTTGCCTTTGAATTTCGGGTGATCCCTCTTGAGCATGTATGCTTCTGCTACTTGTTCTACATCAGACTTCCTTCCGCAAACGGCGAAACGCTTTGACTCGGTGAGTTTCGCGGCATTCCGACTTCGATGCCCCGGTTGCCGAAATTCAGTTGCCTTTGAATTTCGGGTGATCCCTCTTGAGCATGTATGCTTCTGCTACTTGTTCTACATCAGACTTCTTCCGCAAACGGCGAAACGCTTTGACTCGGTGAGTTTCGCGGCATTCCGACTTCGATGCCCCGGTTGCCGAAATTCAGTTGCCTTTGAATTTCGGGTGATCCCTCTTGAGCATGTATGCTTCTGCTACTTGTTCTACATCAGACTTCTTCCGCAAACGGCGAAACGCTTTGACTCGGTGAGTTTCGCGGCATTCCGACTTCGATGCCCCGGTTGCCGAAATTCAGTTGCCTTTGAATTTCGGGTGATCCCTCTTGAGCATGTATGCTTCTGCTACTTGTTCTACATCAGACTTCCTTCCGCAAACGGCGAAACGCTTTGACTCGGTGAGTTTCGCGGCATTCCGACTTCGATGCCCCGGTTGCCGAAATTCAGTTGCCTTTGAATTTCGGGTGATCCCTCTTGAGCATGTATGCTTCTGCTACTTGTTCTACATCAGACTTCCTTCCGCAAACGGCGAAACGCTTTGACTCGGTGAGTTTCGCGGCATTCCGACTTCGATGCCCCGGTTGCCGAAATTCAGTTGCCTTTGAATTTCGGGTGATCCCTCTTGAGCATGTATGCTTCTGCTACTTGTTCTACATCAGACTTCTTCCGCAAACGGCGAAACGCTTTGACTCGGTGAGTTTCGCGGCATTCCGACTTCGATGCCCCGGTTGCCGAAATTCAGTTGCCTTTGAATTTCGGGTGATCCCTCTTGAGCATGTATGCTTCTGCTACTTGTTCTACATCAGACTTCCTTCCGCAAACGGCGAAACGCTTTGACTCGGTGAGTTTCGCGGCATTCCGACTTCGATGCCCCGGTTGCCGAAATTCAGTTGCCTTTGAATTTCGGGTGATCCCTCTTGAGCATGTATGCTTCTGCTACTTGTTCTACATCAGACTTCCTTCCGCAAACGGCGAAACGCTTTGACTCGGTGAGTTTCGCGGCATTCCGACTTCGATGCCCCGGTTGCCGAAATTCAGTTGCCTTTGAATTTCGGGTGATCCCTCTTGAGCATGTATGCTTCTGCTACTTGTTCTACATCAGACTTCTTCCGCAAACGGCGAAACGCTTTGACTCGGTGAGTTTCGCGGCATTCCGACTTCGATGCCCCGGTTGCCGAAATTCAGTTGCCTTTGAATTTCGGGTGATCCCTCTTGAGCATGTATGCTTCTGCTACTTGTTCTACATCAGACTTCTTCCGCAAACGGCGAAACGCTTTGACTCGGTGAGTTTCGCGGCATTCCGACTTCGATGCCCCGGTTGCCGAAATTCAGTTGCCTTTGAATTTCGGGTGATCCCTCTTGAGCATGTATGCTTCTGCTACTTGTTCTACATCAGACTTCTTCCGCAAACGGCGAAACGCTTTGACTCGGTGAGTTTCGCGGCATTCCGACTTCGATGCCCCGGTTGCCGAAATTCAGTTGCCTTTGAATTTCGGGTGATCCCTCTTGAGCATGTATGCTTCTGCTACTTGTTCTACATCAGACTTCTTCCGCAAACGGCGAAACGCTTTGACTCGGTGAGTTTCGCGGCATTCCGACTTCGATGCCCCGGTTGCCGAAATTCAGTTGCCTTTGAATTTCGGGTGATCCCTCTTGAGCATGTATGCTTCTGCTACTTGTTCTACATCAGACTTCTTCCGCAAACGGCGAAACGCTTTGACTCGGTGAGTTTCGCGGCATTCCGACTTCGATGCCCCGGTTGCCGAAATTCAGTTGCCTTTGAATTTCGGGTGATCCCTCTTGAGCATGTATGCTTCTGCTACTTGTTCTACATCAGACTTCCTTCCGCAAACGGCGAAACGCTTTGACTCGGTGAGTTTCGCGGCATTCCGACTTCGATGCCCCGGTTGCCGAAATTCAGTTGCCTTTGAATTTCGGGTGATCCCTCTTGAGCATGTATGCTTCTGCTACTTGTTCTACATCAGACTTCTTCCGCAAACGGCGAAACGCTTTGACTCGGTGAGTTTCGCGGCATTCCGACTTCGATGCCCCGGTTGCCGAAATTCAGTTGCCTTTGAATTTCGGGTGATCCCTCTTGAGCATGTATGCTTCTGCTACTTGTTCTACATCACACTTCCTTCCGCAAACGGCGAAACGCTTTGACTCGGTGAGTTTCGCGGCATTCCGACTTCGATGCCCCGGTTGCCGAAATTCAGTTGCCTTTGAATTTCGGGTGATCCCTCTTGAGCATGTATGCTTCTGCTACTTGTTCTACATCACACTTCCTTCCGCAAACGGCGAAACGCTTTGACTCGGTGAGTTTCGCGGCATTCCGACTTCGATGCCCCGGTTGCCGAAATTCAGTTGCCTTTGAATTTCGGGTGATCCCTCTTGAGCATGTATGCTTCTGCTACTTGTTCTACATCACACTTCTTCCGCAAACGGCGAAACGCTTTGACTCGGTGAGTTTCGCGGCATTCCGACTTCGATGCCCCGGTTGCCGAAATTCAGTTGCCTTTGAATTTCGGGTGATCCCTCTTGAGCATGTATGCTTCTGCTACTTGTTCTACATCACACTTCCTTCCGCAAACGGCGAAACGCTTTGACTCGGTGAGTTTCGCGGCATTCCGACTTCGATGCCCCGGTTGCCGAAATTCAGTTGCCTTTGAATTTCGGGTGATCCCTCTTGAGCATGTATGCTTCTGCTACTTGTTCTACATCAGACTTCTTCCGCAAACGGCGAAACGCTTTGACTCGGTGAGTTTCGCGGCATTCCGACTTCGATGCCCCGGTTGCCGAAATTCAGTTGCCTTTGAATTTCGGGTGATCCCTCTTGAGCATGTATGCTTCTGCTACTTGTTCTACATCACACTTCTTCCGCAAACGGCGAAACGCTTTGACTCGGTGAGTTTCGCGGCATTCCGACTTCGATGCCCCGGTTGCCGAAATTCAGTTGCCTTTGAATTTCGGGTGATCCCTCTTGAGCATGTATGCTTCTGCTACTTGTTCTACATCAGACTTCCTTCCGCAAACGGCGAAACGCTTTGACTCGGTGAGTTTCGCGGCATTCCGACTTCGATGCCCCGGTTGCCGAAATTCAGTTGCCTTTGAATTTCGGGTGATCCCTCTTGAGCATGTATGCTTCTGCTACTTGTTCTACATCACACTTCCTTCCGCAAACGGCGAAACGCTTTGACTCGGTGAGTTTCGCGGCATTCCGACTTCGATGCCCCGGTTGCCGAAATTCAGTTGCCTTTGAATTTCGGGTGATCCCTCTTGAGCATGTATGCTTCTGCTACTTGTTCTACATCACACTTCCTTCCGCAAACGGCGAAACGCTTTGACTCGGTGAGTTTCGCGGCATTCCGACTTCGATGCCCCGGTTGCCGAAATTCAGTTGCCTTTGAATTTCGGGTGATCCCTCTTGAGCATGTATGCTTCTGCTACTTGTTCTACATCACACTTCTTCCGCAAACGGCGAAACGCTTTGACTCGGTGAGTTTCGCGGCATTCCGACTTCGATGCCCCGGTTGCCGAAATTCAGTTGCCTTTGAATTTCGGGTGATCCCTCTTGAGCATGTATGCTTCTGCTACTTGTTCTACATCACACTTCCTTCCGCAAACGGCGAAACGCTTTGACTCGGTGAGTTTCGCGGCATTCCGACTTCGATGCCCCGGTTGCCGAAATTCAGTTGCCTTTGAATTTCGGGTGATCCCTCTTGAGCATGTATGCTTCTGCTACTTGTTCTACATCAGACTTCCTTCCGCAAACGGCGAAACGCTTTGACTCGGTGAGTTTCGCGGCATTCCGACTTCGATGCCCCGGTTGCCGAAATTCAGTTGCCTTTGAATTTCGGGTGATCCCTCTTGAGCATGTATGCTTCTGCTACTTGTTCTACATCACACTTCCTTCCGCAAACGGCGAAACGCTTTGACTCGGTGAGTTTCGCGGCATTCCGACTTCGATGCCCCGGTTGCCGAAATTCAGTTGCCTTTGAATTTCGGGTGATCCCTCTTGAGCATGTATGCTTCTGCTACTTGTTCTACATCACACTTCCTTCCGCAAACGGCGAAACGCTTTGACTCGGTGAGTTTCGCGGCATTCCGACTTCGATGCCCCGGTTGCCGAAATTCAGTTGCCTTTGAATTTCGGGTGATCCCTCTTGAGCATGTATGCTTCTGCTACTTGTTCTACATCAGACTTCTTCCGCAAACGGCGAAACGCTTTGACTCGGTGAGTTTCGCGGCATTCCGACTTCGATGCCCCGGTTGCCGAAATTCAGTTGCCTTTGAATTTCGGGTGATCCCTCTTGAGCATGTATGCTTCTGCTACTTGTTCTACATCAGACTTCTTCCGCAAACGGCGAAACGCTTTGACTCGGTGAGTTTCGCGGCATTCCGACTTCGATGCCCCGGTTGCCGAAATTCAGTTGCCTTTGAATTTCGGGTGATCCCTCTTGAGCATGTATGCTTCTGCTACTTGTTCTACATCACACTTCTTCCGCAAACGGCGAAACGCTTTGACTCGGTGAGTTTCGCGGCATTCCGACTTCGATGCCCCGGTTGCCGAAATTCAGTTGCCTTTGAATTTCGGGTGATCCCTCTTGAGCATGTATGCTTCTGCTACTTGTTCTACATCACACTTCCTTCCGCAAACGGCGAAACGCTTTGACTCGGTGAGTTTCGCGGCATTCCGACTTCGATGCCCCGGTTGCCGAAATTCAGTTGCCTTTGAATTTCGGGTGATCCCTCTTGAGCATGTATGCTTCTGCTACTTGTTCTACATCACACTTCCTTCCGCAAACGGCGAAACGCTTTGACTCGGTGAGTTTCGCGGCATTCCGACTTCGATGCCCCGGTTGCCGAAATTCAGTTGCCTTTGAATTTCGGGTGATCCCTCTTGAGCATGTATGCTTCTGCTACTTGTTCTACATCAGACTTCTTCCGCAAACGGCGAAACGCTTTGACTCGGTGAGTTTCGCGGCATTCCGACTTCGATGCCCCGGTTGCCGAAATTCAGTTGCCTTTGAATTTCGGGTGATCCCTCTTGAGCATGTATGCTTCTGCTACTTGTTCTACATCACACTTCTTCCGCAAACGGCGAAACGCTTTGACTCGGTGAGTTTCGCGGCATTCCGACTTCGATGCCCCGGTTGCCGAAATTCAGTTGCCTTTGAATTTCGGGTGATCCCTCTTGAGCATGTATGCTTCTGCTACTTGTTCTACATCAGACTTCCTTCCGCAAACGGCGAAACGCTTTGACTCGGTGAGTTTCGCGGCATTCCGACTTCGATGCCCCGGTTGCCGAAATTCAGTTGCCTTTGAATTTCGGGTGATCCCTCTTGAGCATGTATGCTTCTGCTACTTGTTCTACATCAGACTTCCTTCCGCAAACGGCGAAACGCTTTGACTCGGTGAGTTTCGCGGCATTCCGACTTCGATGCCCCGGTTGCCGAAATTCAGTTGCCTTTGAATTTCGGGTGATCCCTCTTGAGCATGTATGCTTCTGCTACTTGTTCTACATCACACTTCTTCCGCAAACGGCGAAACGCTTTGACTCGGTGAGTTTCGCGGCATTCCGACTTCGATGCCCCGGTTGCCGAAATTCAGTTGCCTTTGAATTTCGGGTGATCCCTCTTGAGCATGTATGCTTCTGCTACTTGTTCTACATCACACTTCCTTCCGCAAACGGCGAAACGCTTTGACTCGGTGAGTTTCGCGGCATTCCGACTTCGATGCCCCGGTTGCCGAAATTCAGTTGCCTTTGAATTTCGGGTGATCCCTCTTGAGCATGTATGCTTCTGCTACTTGTTCTACATCACACTTCCTTCCGCAAACGGCGAAACGCTTTGACTCGGTGAGTTTCGCGGCATTCCGACTTCGATGCCCCGGTTGCCGAAATTCAGTTGCCTTTGAATTTCGGGTGATCCCTCTTGAGCATGTATGCTTCTGCTACTTGTTCTACATCACACTTCTTCCGCAAACGGCGAAACGCTTTGACTCGGTGAGTTTCGCGGCATTCCGACTTCGATGCCCCGGTTGCCGAAATTCAGTTGCCTTTGAATTTCGGGTGATCCCTCTTGAGCATGTATGCTTCTGCTACTTGTTCTACATCACACTTCCTTCCGCAAACGGCGAAACGCTTTGACTCGGTGAGTTTCGCGGCATTCCGACTTCGATGCCCCGGTTGCCGAAATTCAGTTGCCTTTGAATTTCGGGTGATCCCTCTTGAGCATGTATGCTTCTGCTACTTGTTCTACATCACACTTCCTTCCGCAAACGGCGAAACGCTTTGACTCGGTGAGTTTCGCGGCATTCCGACTTCGATGCCCCGGTTGCCGAAATTCAGTTGCCTTTGAATTTCGGGTGATCCCTCTTGAGCATGTATGCTTCTGCTACTTGTTCTACATCACACTTCTTCTTCCGCAAACGGCGAAACGCTTTGACTCGGTGAGTTTCGCGGCATTCCGACTTCGATGCCCCGGTTGCCGAAATTCAGTTGCCTTTGAATTTCGGGTGATCCCTCTTGAGCATGTATGCTTCTGCTACTTGTTCTACATCACACTTCCTTCCGCAAACGGCGAAACGCTTTGACTCGGTGAGTTTCGCGGCATTCCGACTTCGATGCCCCGGTTGCCGAAATTCAGTTGCCTTTGAATTTCGGGTGATCCCTCTTGAGCATGTATGCTTCTGCTACTTGTTCTACATCAGACTTCCTCCGCAAACGGCGAAACGCTTTGACTCGGTGAGTTTCGCGGCATTCCGACTTCGATGCCCCGGTTGCCGAAATTCAGTTGCCTTTGAATTTCGGGTGATCCCTCTTGAGCATGTATGCTTCTGCTACTTGTTCTACATCACACTTCCTTCCGCAAACGGCGAAACGCTTTGACTCGGTGAGTTTCGCGGCATTCCGACTTCGATGCCCCGGTTGCCGAAATTCAGTTGCCTTTGAATTTCGGGTGATCCCTCTTGAGCATGTATGCTTCTGCTACTTGTTCTACATCACACTTCTTCCGCAAACGGCGAAACGCTTTGACTCGGTGAGTTTCGCGGCATTCCGACTTCGATGCCCCGGTTGCCGAAATTCAGTTGCCTTTGAATTTCGGGTGATCCCTCTTGAGCATGTATGCTTCTGCTACTTGTTCTACATCACACTTCTTCCGCAAACGGCGAAACGCTTTGACTCGGTGAGTTTCGCGGCATTCCGACTTCGATGCCCCGGTTGCCGAAATTCAGTTGCCTTTGAATTTCGGGTGATCCCTCTTGAGCATGTATGCTTCTGCTACTTGTTCTACATCACACTTCCTTCCGCAAACGGCGAAACGCTTTGACTCGGTGAGTTTCGCGGCATTCCGACTTCGATGCCCCGGTTGCCGAAATTCAGTTGCCTTTGAATTTCGGGTGATCCCTCTTGAGCATGTATGCTTCTGCTACTTGTTCTACATCACACTTCCTTCCGCAAACGGCGAAACGCTTTGACTCGGTGAGTTTCGCGGCATTCCGACTTCGATGCCCCGTTGCCGAAATTCAGTTGCCTTTGAATTTCGGGTGATCCCTCTTGAGCATGTATGCTTCTGCTACTTGTTCTACATCACACTTCTTCCGCAAACGGCGAAACGCTTTGACTCGGTGAGTTTCGCGGCATTCCGACTTCGATGCCCCGGTTGCCGAAATTCAGTTGCCTTTGAATTTCGGGTGATCCCTCTTGAGCATGTATGCTTCTGCTACTTGTTCTACATCACACTTCCTTCCGCAAACGGCGAAACGCTTTGACTCGGTGAGTTTCGCGGCATTCCGACTTCGATGCCCCGTTGCCGAAATTCAGTTGCCTTTGAATTTCGGGTGATCCCTCTTGAGCATGTATGCTTCTGCTACTTGTTCTACATCAGACTTCCTTCCGCAAACGGCGAAACGCTTTGACTCGGTGAGTTTCGCGGCATTCCGACTTCGATGCCCCGGTTGCCGAAATTCAGTTGCCTTTGAATTTCGGGTGATCCCTCTTGAGCATGTATGCTTCTGCTACTTGTTCTACATCAGACTTCCTTCCGCAAACGGCGAAACGCTTTGACTCGGTGAGTTTCGCGGCATTCCGACTTCGATGCCCCGGTTGCCGAAATTCAGTTGCCTTTGAATTTCGGGTGATCCCTCTTGAGCATGTATGCTTCTGCTACTTGTTCTACATCACACTTCCTTCCGCAAACGGCGAAACGCTTTGACTCGGTGAGTTTCGCGGCATTCCGACTTCGATGCCCCGGTTGCCGAAATTCAGTTGCCTTTGAATTTCGGGTGATCCCTCTTGAGCATGTATGCTTCTGCTACTTGTTCTACATCACACTTCCTTCCGCAAACGGCGAAACGCTTTGACTCGGTGAGTTTCGCGGCATTCCGACTTCGATGCCCCGGTTGCCGAAATTCAGTTGCCTTTGAATTTCGGGTGATCCCTCTTGAGCATGTATGCTTCTGCTACTTGTTCTACATCACACTTCTTCCGCAAACGGCGAAACGCTTTGACTCGGTGAGTTTCGCGGCATTCCGACTTCGATGCCCCGGTTGCCGAAATTCAGTTGCCTTTGAATTTCGGGTGATCCCTCTTGAGCATGTATGCTTCTGCTACTTGTTCTACATCACACTTCCTTCCGCAAACGGCGAAACGCTTTGACTCGGTGAGTTTCGCGGCATTCCGACTTCGATGCCCCGGTTGCCGAAATTCAGTTGCCTTTGAATTTCGGGTGATCCCTCTTGAGCATGTATGCTTCTGCTACTTGTTCTACATCACACTTCTTCCGCAAACGGCGAAACGCTTTGACTCGGTGAGTTTCGCGGCATTCCGACTTCGATGCCCCGGTTGCCGAAATTCAGTTGCCTTTGAATTTCGGGTGATCCCTCTTGAGCATGTATGCTTCTGCTACTTGTTCTACATCACACTTCTTCCGCAAACGGCGAAACGCTTTGACTCGGTGAGTTTCGCGGCATTCCGACTTCGATGCCCCGGTTGCCGAAATTCAGTTGCCTTTGAATTTCGGGTGATCCCTCTTGAGCATGTATGCTTCTGCTACTTGTTCTACATCACACTTCTTCCGCAAACGGCGAAACGCTTTGACTCGGTGAGTTTCGCGGCATTCCGACTTCGATGCCCCGGTTGCCGAAATTCAGTTGCCTTTGAATTTCGGGTGATCCCTCTTGAGCATGTATGCTTCTGCTACTTGTTCTACATCACACTTCCTTCCGCAAACGGCGAAACGCTTTGACTCGGTGAGTTTCGCGGCATTCCGACTTCGATGCCCCGTTGCCGAAATTCAGTTGCCTTTGAATTTCGGGTGATCCCTCTTGAGCATGTATGCTTCTGCTACTTGTTCTACATCACACTTCTTCCGCAAACGGCGAAACGCTTTGACTCGGTGAGTTTCGCGGCATTCAGACTTCGATGCCCCGGTTGCCGAAATTTAGTTGCCTTTGAATTTCGAGTGATCCCTCTTGAGCATGGATGCTTCTGCTACTTGTTCTACATCAGACTTCCGCAAAAGGTGAAACGCTTTGTCATGATGAGTTTCGCTGCAATCCGACTTCGATGCCCCGGTTGCCGAAATTCAGTTGCATTTGAATTTCGGGTGATCCCTCTTGAGCATGTATGCTTCTGCTACTTGTTCTACATCATACTTTCTTCCGCAATCGGCGAAACGCTTTGACTCGGTGAGTTTCGCGGCATTCCGACTTGGATGCCCCGGTTGCCAAAATTCAGTTGCCTTTGAATTTCGGGTGATCCCTCTTGAGCATGTATGCTTCTGCTACTTGTTCTACATCAGACTTTCTTCCGCAAACGGCGAAACGCTTTGACTCGGTGAGTTTCGCGGCATTCCGACTTCGATGCTCCGGTTGCCGAAATTCAGTTGCCTTTGAATTTCGAGTGATCCCTCATGAGCATGTATGCTTCTGCTACTTGTTCTACATCACACTTCCTTCCGCAAACGGCGAAACGCTTTGACTCGGTGAGTTTCGCGGCATTCCGACTTCGATGCCCCGTTGCCGAAATTCAGTTGCCTTTGAATTTCGGGTGATCCCTCTTGAGCATGTATGCTTCTGCTACTTGTTCTACATCACACTTCTTCCGCAAACGGCGAAACGCTTTGACTCGGTGAGTTTCGCGGCATTCCGACTTCGATGCCCCGTTGCCGAAATTCAGTTGCCTTTGAATTTCGGGTGATCCCTCTTGAGCATGTATGCTTCTGCTACTTGTTCTACATCACACTTCTTCCGCAAACGCGAAACGCTTTGACTCGGTGAGTTTCGCGGCATTCCGACTTCGATGCCCCGGTTGCCGAAATTCAGTTGCCTTTGAATTTCGGGTGATCCCTCTTGAGCATGTATGCTTCTGCTACTTGTTCTACATCACACTTCTTCCGCAAACGGCGAAACGCTTTGACTCGGTGAGTTTCGCGGCATTCCGACTTCGATGCCCCGGTTGCCGAAATTCAGTTGCCTTTGAATTTCGGGTGATCCCTCTTGAGCATGTATGCTTCTGCTACTTGTTCTACATCACACTTCTTCCGCAAACGGCGAAACGCTTTGACTCGGTGAGTTTCGCGGCATTCCGACTTCGATGCCCCGTTGCCGAAATTCAGTTGCCTTTGAATTTCGGGTGATCCCTCTTGAGCATGTATGCTTCTGCTACTTGTTCTACATCACACTTCCTTCCGCAAACGGCGAAACGCTTTGACTCGGTGAGTTTCGCGGCATTCCGACTTCGATGCCCCGGTTGCCGAAATTCAGTTGCCTTTGAATTTCGGGTGATCCCTCTTGAGCATGTATGCTTCTGCTACTTGTTCTACATCAGACTTCTTCCGCAAACGGCGAAACGCTTTGACTCGGTGAGTTTCGCGGCATTCCGACTTCGATGCCCGGTTGCCGAAATTCAGTTGCCTTTGAATTTCGGGTGATCCCTCTTGAGCATGTATGCTTCTGCTACTTGTTCTACATCAACTTCCTTCCGCAAACGGCGAAACGCTTTGACTCGGTGAGTTTCGCGGCATTCCGACTTCGATGCCCGGTTGCCGAAATTCAGTTGCCTTTGAATTTCGGGTGATCCCTCTTGAGCATGTATGCTTCTGCTACTTGTTCTACATCACACTTCCTTCCGCAAACGCGAAACGCTTTGACTCGGTGAGTTTCGGGCATTCCGACTTCGATGCCCCGGTTGCCGAAATTCAGTTGCCTTTGAATTTCGGGTGATCCCTCTTGAGCATGTATGCTTCTGCTACTTGTTCTACATCAGACTTCTTCCGCAAACGGCGAAACGCTTTGACTCGGTGAGTTTCGCGGCATTCCGACTTCGATGCCCCGGTTGCCGAAATTCAGTTGCCTTTGAATTTCGGGTGATCCCTCTTGAGCATGTATGCTTCTGCTACTTGTTCTACATCACACTTCTTCCGCAAACGGCGAAACGCTTTGACTCGGTGAGTTTCGCGGCATTCCGACTTCGATGCCCCGGTTGCCGAAATTCAGTTGCCTTTGAATTTCGGGTGATCCCTCTTGAGCATGTATGCTTCTGCTACTTGTTCTACATCACACTTCTTCCGCAAACGGCGAAACGCTTTGACTCGGTGAGTTTCGCGGCATTCCGACTTCGATGCCCCGGTTGCCGAAATTCAGTTGCCTTTGAATTTCGGGTGATCCCTCTTGAGCATGTATGCTTCTGCTACTTGTTCTACATCATACTTCTTCCGCAAACGGCGAAACGCTTTGACTCGGTGAGTTTCGCGGCATTCCGACTTCGATGCCCCGGTTGCCGAAATTCAGTTGCCTTTGAATTTCGGGTGATCCCTCTTGAGCATGTATGCTTCTGCTACTTGTTCTACATCACACTTCCTTCCGCAAACGGCGAAACGCTTTGACTCGGTGAGTTTCGCGGCATTCCGACTTCGATGCCCCGGTTGCCGAAATTCAGTTGCCTTTGAATTTCGGGTGATCCCTCTTGAGCATGTATGCTTCTGCTACTTGTTCTACATCACTTCTTCCGCAAACGGCGAAACGCTTTGACTCGGTGAGTTTCGCGGCATTCCGACTTCGATGCCCCGGTTGCCGAAATTCAGTTGCCTTTGAATTTCGGGTGATCCCTCTTGAGCATGTATGCTTCTGCTACTTGTTCTACATCAGACTTCTTCCGCAAACGGCGAAACGCTTTGACTCGGTGAGTTTCGCGGCATTCCGACTTCGATGCCCCGGTTGCCGAAATTCAGTTGCCTTTGAATTTCGGGTGATCCCTCTTGAGCATGTATGCTTCTGCTACTTGTTCTACATCACACTTCCTTCCGCAAACGGCGAAACGCTTTGACTCGGTGAGTTTCGCGGCATTCCGACTTCGATGCCCCGGTTGCCGAAATTCAGTTGCCTTTGAATTTCGGGTGATCCCTCTTGAGCATGTATGCTTCTGCTACTTGTTCTACATCAGACTTCCTTCCGCAAACGGCGAAACGCTTTGACTCGGTGAGTTTCGCGGCATTCCGACTTCGATGCCCCGGTTGCCGAAATTCAGTTGCCTTTGAATTTCGGGTGATCCCTCTTGAGCATGTATGCTTCTGCTACTTGTTCTACATCAACTTCTTCCGCAAACGGCGAAACGCTTTGACTCGGTGAGTTTCGCGGCATTCCGACTTCGATGCCCGGTTGCCGAAATTCAGTTGCCTTTGAATTTCGGGTGATCCCTCTTGAGCATGTATGCTTCTGCTACTTGTTCTACATCACACTTCTTCCGCAAACGGCGAAACGCTTTGACTCGGTGAGTTTCGCGGCATTCCGACTTCGATGCCCCGGTTGCCGAAATTCAGTTGCCTTTGAATTTCGGGTGATCCCTCTTGAGCATGTATGCTTCTGCTACTTGTTCTACATCAGACTTCCTTCCGCAAACGGCGAAACGCTTTGACTCGGTGAGTTTCGCGGCATTCCGACTTCGATGCCCCGGTTGCCGAAATTCAGTTGCCTTTGAATTTCGGGTGATCCCTCTTGAGCATGTATGCTTCTGCTACTTGTTCTACATCAGACTTCCTTCCGCAAACGGCGAAACGCTTTGACTCGGTGAGTTTCGCGGCATTCCGACTTCGATGCCCCGGTTGCCGAAATTCAGTTGCCTTTGAATTTCGGGTGATCCCTCTTGAGCATGTATGCTTCTGCTACTTGTTCTACATCAGACTTCCTTCCGCAAACGGCGAAACGCTTTGACTCGGTGAGTTTCGCGGCATTCCGACTTCGATGCCCCGGTTGCCGAAATTCAGTTGCCTTTGAATTTCGGTGATCCCTCTTGAGCATGTATGCTTCTGCTACTTGTTCTACATCACACTTCCTTCCGCAAACGGCGAAACGCTTTGACTCGGTGAGTTTCGCGGCATTCCGACTTCGATGCCCCGGTTGCCGAAATTCAGTTGCCTTTGAATTTCGGGTGATCCCTCTTGAGCATGTATGCTTCTGCTACTTGTTCTACATCACACTTCCTTCCGCAAACAGCGAAACGCTTTGACTCGGTGAGTTTCGCGGCATTCCGACTTCGATGCCCGGTTGCCGAAATTCAGTTGCCTTTGAATTTCGGGTGATCCCTCTTGAGCATGTATGCTTCTGCTACTTGTTCTACATCAGACTTCCTTCCGCAAACGGCGAAACGCTTTGACTCGGTGAGTTTCGCGGCATTCCGACTTCGATGCCCCGGTTGCCGAAATTCAGTTGCCTTTGAATTTCGGGTGATCCCTCTTGAGCATGTATGCTTCTGCTACTTGTTCTACATCACACTTCCTTCCGCAAACGGCGAAACGCTTTGACTCGGTGAGTTTCGCGGCATTCCGACTTCGATGCCCCGGTTGCCGAAATTCAGTTGCCTTTGAATTTCGGGTGATCCCTCTTGAGCATGTATGCTTCTGCTACTTGTTCTACATCAGACTTCTTCCGCAAACGGCGAAACGCTTTGACTCGGTGAGTTTCGCGGCATTCCGACTTCGATGCCCCGTTGCCGAAATTCAGTTGCCTTTGAATTTCGGGTGATCCCTCTTGAGCATGTATGCTTCTGCTACTTGTTCTACATCAGACTTCCTTCCGCAAACGGCGAAACGCTTTGACTCGGTGAGTTTCGCGGCATTCCGACTTCGATGCCCCGTTGCCGAAATTCAGTTGCCTTTGAATTTCGGGTGATCCCTCTTGAGCATGTATGCTTGCTTCTGCTACTTGTTCTACATCAGACACTTCTTCCGCAAACGGCGAAACGCTTTGACTCGGTGAGTTTCGCGGCATTCCGACTTCGATGCCCCGGTTGCCGAAATTCAGTTGCCTTTGAATTTCGGGTGATCCCTCTTGAGCATGTATGCTTCTGCTACTTGTTCTACATCAGACTTCCTCCGCAAACGGCGAAACGCTTTGACTCGGTGAGTTTCGCGGCATTCCGACTTCGATGCCCCGGTTGCCGAAATTCAGTTGCCTTTGAATTTCGGGTGATCCCTCTTGAGCATGTATGCTTCTGCTACTTGTTCTACATCAGACTTTCTTCCGCAAACGCGAAACGCTTTGACTCGGTGAGTTTCGCGGCATTCCGACTTCGATGCCCCGGTTGCCGAAATTCAGTTGCCTTTGAATTTCGGTGATCCCTCTTGAGCATGTATGCTTCTGCTACTTGTTCTACATCACACTTCTTCCGCAAACGGCGAAACGCTTTGACTCGGTGAGTTTCGCGGCATTCCGACTTCGATGCCCGGTTGCCGAAATTCAGTTGCCTTTGAATTTCGGGTGATCCCTCTTGAGCATGTATGCTTCTGCTACTTGTTCTACATCACACACTTCCTTCCGCAAACGGCGAAACGCTTTGACTCGGTGAGTTTCGCGCATTCCGACTTCGATGCCCCGTTTGCCGAAATTCAGTTGCCTTTGAATTTCGGGTGATCCCTCTTGAGCATGTATGCTTCTGCTACTTGTTCTACATCAGACTTTCTTCCGCAAACGGCGAAACGCTTTGACTCGGTGAGTTTCGCGGCATTCCGACTTCGATGCCCCGGTTGCCGAAATTCAGTTGCCTTTGAATTTCGGGTGATCCCTCTTGAGCATGTATGCTTCTGCTACTTGTTCTACATC
>CM055355.1:861430-863768 GCA_029228515.1 Populus alba x Populus x berolinensis | reverse complement strand
AGCTGCAGGCCCGTCGGGGAAGATCGGAGGCGCAGATTGCTTGACGAACACGGGCTGGACGCTGGGCTGTCCAGGCCAGGCAGGAAAATTCGTCGAGGGGATGCGCCGACGAAACAGGGGCTGTTCGGACACAGCAGGCAGTGCTGGAATCGGCAGCGCCGACGAAATCGGCAAAGTCGTCGGAATCGGCAGCAGGTGCTGACGATGAGTCCGGACGATTTATAGTCCCAGGCTTGACGAAAACGACTGGGGGCCTAGACACACGCTGGGGCAGTGGGAAAAATCGGCAGCGCAAATTTTTTGACGAACATGGGCTGGACGCTGGGCTGTCCAGGCCAGGCAGGAAAAATCGTCAAGGGGATGCGCTGACGAAGCAGGGGCTGTTCAGACACAGCGGGCAGTGTTGGAATCGGCAGCGCCGACGAAATGGGAGAAGTCGGCAGAATCGGCAGCCGGTGCTGGCGATGAGTCTGGACTGTTTATAGTCCTAGGCGTGACGAAAAAGACTGGGGGCCTAGGCAGGGGCAGCGATGCCAACAGTGGGAAAAATCGGCAGCGCGGAGATCCGCAGCTGGAGGCCCGTCGGGGAAAATCGGCAGCGCAGATTTGTTGACGAACACGGGCTGGACGCTGGGCTGTCTAGGCCAGGCAGGAAAATTCGTCAAGGGGACGCGCTGACGAAACAGGGGCTGTTCAGACACAGCAGGCAGTGTTGGAATCGGCAGCGCGGACGAACGAGGGGCTGTTCAGACAAATCGGCAACGTCGGAAAAATCGGCAGCGCGGATTTGTGCAGCTGGAGGCCCTATCAGCTGGCTGCCCGCAACGAGTCATTCAATTCTCTGCCCTATCAACATAACTCCCGATGTGTTGTTCGCTATCTTGGAAGAAGAGATCTCTTCCTCCCCGCGTCGGCCGGGTGCGATTACCCGGCGGCGTCGTTCAAATCACTGCCCTATCGGCCACAACTGCTGATGGGGGGGATTAGAGGCCGGCCATGGTGGTGAGGGGAGGCCAAGACCGTGAAAGCAAGAGTTTTCCCGGGGCTCCTCCGGTGGCCGCGGCATGCGCGCTGCCGGTTTTCCCGCATCCCGCCAAGAAAACGTCATGCTTTCCACGTGAAATCAATCCAGTAAAATCAGCCATATTTTTGTGAGGCTGCCAGCCGAATTTGGGGTCATTCCGGGCCGGTTCCTATTTTTGCGTATTTCCTTGATTTTTAATGGTAGGAAAATAAAAAAAAATACTTCCCGACCTCGAAAAAATCTGGGAAAATTTATAAAGGTGGATTGGATTTTTGCCAACCTATGTGCAAAATTTCAGCTCAAAATACCAAGAAATGAATTTTTTAGAGGGGGGGTGACAGCTGGGACCTAGTAGTGTCTGCCCCTGCCAGAGCTGCAATAACACTTATAGCTCTTTAGGGGGGTGCCCCCTGGCTGGCCATGGGGCGCGCTGGCTGGCGCCCATAGGCCTGCCGCGGGGGATTTGTGGGCTGCTGCTATGCTCGGACTAACGTGGGGGGCCTCATGGCCCGAAGTAACGCCGCCATCGATGACCCGTTTTCCGGCCGGCGACGACCCGATTCCGGCCACCGTCCCTGTGACCCGCTCCAAGCCGTTGGGCGCGTTGGGGCTGCTTATCCGCGGCTGCGGGCGCGCACGCACTCTGATTTGCCAGCGCTCGTGCCAACCAATAGGCAGCCCCAACGCGCCCAACGGCTTGGCGCGACGTCACGATTCCGGCCACCGTCCCTGTGACCCGCTCCAAGCCGTTGGGCGCGTTGGGGCTGCTTATCCGCGGCTGCGGGCGCGCACGCACTCTGATTTGCCAGCGCTCGTGCCAACCAATAGGCAGCCCCAACGCGCCCAACGGCTTGGCGCGACGTCACGATTCCGGCCACCGTCCCTGTGACCCGCTCCAAGCCGTTGGGCGCGTTGGGGCTGCTTATCCGCGGCTGCGGGCGCGCACGCACTCTGATTTGCCAGCGCTCGTGCCAACCAATAGGCAGCCCCAACGCGCCCAACGGCTTGGCGCGACGTCACGATTCCGGCCACCGTCCCCGGGACCCGCTCCAAGCCGTTGGGCGCGTTGGGGCTGCTTATCCGCGGCGTGGGCGTGGGGCCTTAACAAGCCGCGCTCGTTCCAAGGTGCTGGCAGCTGACGCGCGCCTCTCAGCTTGCCGCGACGTCCCGGTGGCGGTGGCCGGAATCCCTGCCCGTCACCCGCTCCAAGCCGTTGGGCGCGTTGGGGCTGCTTATCCGCGGTCTCGGGCGTGGGGCCTTAACAGGATTCCCCTCGTGCCAAGGTGCTGGCAGCCCCAACGCGCCCAACGGCTT
>CM055355.1:848930-851430 GCA_029228515.1 Populus alba x Populus x berolinensis | reverse complement strand
TCTGCGCTTGAGCGCTGTGTGGCGCTGGGGCCTGAGGGTACCTGGGGCCCTTGGGGGCCCTTGGGCTCTTGGGCGATTTGGAGCAGCCTTATGCAGCTTACATTCAGTAGCGCGCCGCCGGCACATATGATTTCCATGCCGCGGCTGCGCAACGGGGGCTGACGCGGGCTGGGATCAGCCCCTGCTGGGCTGGCTAATCTTACCCGCTGGGGGGGCTGCCTTCGGGCCCTTGCCCCCATGCGCTCTTATGCCTGCCCCCCGCGCGTTGGGACGGATGTGGCCTACGCACACTCTTGCCGACAGCGGTATTGCCTAGCACGTGGGGAAAAATAAATCTGGCAGCGGCGGACAGGCCCCCGCTGCGCTTGCTAGTCGTGTCCGCGGGGGTAGGTGCTTGGGCCGGGGCAGCGTTCAGATTTTGCCCAGCCAGTGGGGAAAAATCTGGGCAGCAGCGGAAGCCCGCAGGCTTGCTGGATGTGCACGCGGTCTGGGGGGAGAGGGCTTGCCTTTCCGGGCCCGGGGCAGCCGGCACTGCGATGTGCCCGCAGTGGGAAAAATCGGCAGCGCGGACAGCCCCCGCTGGCTTGCTGTAATTGTAGCCCGCGGGGGGGGCTGCCTTCGGGCGTACAGGTTAGGCTTGCGTTGGGGCTCAGCCGAAATAATTGCCAGCCAGTGGGAAAAATCGGGTCCATGCCTTGCGCGACAGCCCCCGTTGGCTTGCTTGTAGTGCCCGCTGCGCTTGGGGGCTGCATTCGGCGCCGGGGACTGGGGACAGCTGGGCCAGCGATGACAGCAGTGGGAAAAATCGGACAGCATGTTGCGGATCACAGGCCCACGGCTGGCTTTGCTGTCTTGCCCGCGGGGGGAGCTGCCTCTCGGGGACCCGGGCAGCTCTGGCCAAGCGATGCCAGACAGTGGGAAAAATCTCGGCCAGCGCGCGGACAGCCCGCTGGCTTGCTGTCGTGCCCGCGGGGAGGGTGGCTGCACTTCGGGCCCGGCGGCAGGCGGGCTTGCCCCGATTGACCAGCAAGTGGGAAAAATCTGGCAGCGCGGAAGCCCACGTGGCTTGCTGTGTGCACGCGGGGGGGTGGCTTGGTGCCGGGGGTGGGCAGCTATGGCAGCGTAAGCCATAGCAGTGGGAGAAAAACTGGCGCTGCGGACAGCCCGCTTGGGCTTGCTGTCTTGTCCGCGCGGGGGGTGGCTGCCTTCGGGCCCGGGTGCCCCCTTGCGCTTCTTGCATGCCCCCCGCGCTGGGAGAGGACTAGGCGCTGCTGGGGCCAGCCCGTACGTCTGCTAGGACCGCGCTTCTTTAACATGCGCGCTAGCCGGTTTTCTCGCATCCGCCAAGAAAACGTCGTGCTTTCCACATGGAAAACCCAATCAAGTAAAATCAGCCTCATATTTTTGTGAGCGGATTCTGCTCAGACGAGATTTTGTGGGTCATTACGGGCCGGTTCCTATATTTTTGCGTATTTCCTTGATTTTTAATTGGTAGGAAAAGTAAAAAAAATAATACTTCCCGACCTCGATAAAAATCTGGTGGGAAAAATTTTTATAACGTTGGATTGGTTTTTTGCCAACATATGTGCAAATTTCAGCTCTCAAAATACCAAGAAATGAATTTTTTTAGAGGGGGGGTGACAGCTGGGACCTAGTAGTGTCTACCCCTGCCAGAGCTGCAATAACACTTATAGCTCTTTAGGGGGGTGCCCCCTGGCTGGCCATGGGGCGCGCTGGTGGCGCCCATAGGCCTGCCGCGGGGGATTTGTGGGCTGCTGCTATGCTCGGACTAACGTGGGGGGCCTCATGGCCCGAAGTAACGCCGCCATCGATGACCCGTTTTCCGGCCGGCGACGACCCCGATTCCGGCCACCGTCCCTGTGACCCGCTCCAAGCCGTTGGGCGCGTTGGGGCTGCTTATCCTGCGGCTGCGGGCGCGCACGCACTCTGATTTGCCAGCGCTCGTGCCAACCATTAGGCAGCCCCAAACGCGCACAAGCAACGGGCTTGGCGCGAAGTCTCGATTCCGGCCACCGTCCCTGTGACCCGCTCCAAGCCGTTTGGGCGCGTTGGGGCTGCTCTCGCGGCTGCGGCGCGCGCACGCACTCTGATTTGACAGCGCTCGTGCCAACCAATAGGCAGCCCAACGCGCCCCAACGGCTTGGCGCGACGTCACGATTATGGCCACCGTCCCGGGGACCGCTCCAAGCCGTTTGGGCGCGTTGGGGTCTGCTTATCCGCGGCGTGGGCGTGGGGCCTTAACAAGCCGCGCTCGGCCAAGGTTGCTGGCAGCTGACGCGCGCCTCTCAGCTTGCCGCGACGTCCCCGGTGGCGGTGGCCGGAATCCTGCCCGTGACCCGCTCCAAGCCGTTGGGCGCGTTGGGGCTGCTTATCCGCGGTCTCGGGCGCGTGGGGCCTTAACAGGATTCCCCTCGTGCCAAGGTGCTGGCAGCCCCAACGCGCCCAACGGCTTGGCGCTACGTAACGGCGACGTCCTGTT
>CM055355.1:836745-848830 GCA_029228515.1 Populus alba x Populus x berolinensis | reverse complement strand
AATTCTCCCTCCCTTCTCCTTTGTATGAACACAATGGACCCAGACAAATCAAGGTGGTGTGGACCATGCGGTGAGATTTTTCAAAAAACTGAAGAGAAGGGCATCTAAATTTCCTCCCCTGCTTCCCTCAGAATCCAATATAGATTTATTTATTTTTTAGTTGAAAAAGAAACAAGAATCTAACACACAACGGAGAAGGTTAAATTTGCACTACATATGATGATTTTTCTCTCTTTTTGCATGATTCAATCACCTACCTTAAAGGTTAGTTGGCACATCAGTGTCTCGCCTCCAAAGGGTCAAAATTGGCCCTAAACCAAAAAGGTTTACTTCTTCAAGGATTTAGGTAAATTCAATATACTGAGATGCAAAAAAAATGTTAAGACAGTGAATAAGAAATGTTTGAGATTTGTAAACAGCACAAAATCTATAATATAAGAAACAATTTCCCTAAATTCCAGCCTACTGGTTTGACACAAAGTCATCAAGCATTAGCTCATCTCAATTGCGTAATCTAATCTTCACCAGCAATCTATTAAAACAACACAACTACGTTGATTTCTTTTCCAGCATGTAATATAAGTGTCTGTTTTTGTGTTATAATCTGTTTTTTAAAGTATTTTTTAAATTAATTTTCATTTAAAAAAGCATTAAATTAATGACATTTATTTGTAATGTAAGCTTTTACGCATCCCTTTATTTGATTTATTTAAAAGGTTTTCATACTATTTTTATCTTAATATCATCCATGTAAGTTATATTTTTGTCATTATTAAAAATTGACAAGTATCATGTTCATGTAGCATAAAATTTACATTGATATACATTTTGATCCTTGATAGTTTCTAAATTTATTTAATTATTTACAAAAAATCCTTAATTAAAAGTATTTTTATCATCATAGTTACAGTAAATATAATATAATTCCTAAATTATTTTTAGCAAATATAATATTACATTATTCAAATTATAAACTAGATCAAAATTAGTCTAGCAATTTTAATGGAGTGGATGATTTAGTAGTTGTCTACATGACATGCTTCTCATTTTTGACAAGCTTCTACTATAAGGACCCAACCATACAGATTACCCAGCCACAACCACAACAGTCTAGACAATTCTCCCTCTTTTCTCCTTTGATGAACATAATGGACCAAGACACATCAAGGTGGTGTGACCATGCTGTGAGAATTTTCAAAAAAAAATGAGAGAAGGGCATCTAAATTTTCTCCCATGCTTCCCACAGAATTGAATACAGATTTTTTTTCTAGTTGAAAAAGAAACAAGAATCTAACACACAATGGAGAAGGTTAAATTTGCATACATATGATGATTTTTCTCTCTTTTTGCATGATTCAACCCACCTTAAAGGTTAGTTGGCACATCAGTGTTTCGCCTCCAAAGGGTCAAACTTGGCCCTAAACCAAAAAGGTTGACTTCATCTAAGGATTTAGGTAAATTCAATGTACCGAGATGCAAAAAATGTGAAGACAGTGAATAAGAAATGTATAAGATCTGTAAACAGCACAAAATCTATAATATAAGAAACATATTGCATTTACTCATTTTACCTCGATGCAAGGGAAAGAAAGACAAGGGTTGTTAAGAGACTTGGACTCTTTACCTTGGTGCTGTGGAAAGAAAGGCCAAGACTTGGACTCGTTAGCTGCAAATTAATGTGTGCATTCCAAATTGCAGTAACCTCCCAGTAGCATTGCACCGGCAAGAAAATTGCCCCTATGGATCCACGCCAATGAGATTGCCCGGTGTACACGCTAGAGCAGAAATACTTCCAAATCCGCATTTTGCTCTTCAAAGAATTTGCATAATGCTGCTCTGTGTTTTCTCAACAAATCAAATATTTGGATTCAGTTCAATATTGCTGAAGGAATTTCCCTTGAACAAGAATCTACAGTGATTAAGTCAATAAAGTTTTAAGTATGAGCCTATATCTGCGAGTATCACATAGCTAACTGCAACAGAAGATAGAGTATCCATCAACTTACCCAGCACAAGAAGTCGACGGGGATGAGAGGCCATGTAAAGTGAAAGCATATGACATCATCAAAGAAATAAAATCATGAGCTTCCTCCAGATATTTCCAACTACAACAGGCAGCACTCCAGCTTGATCAGCTATAATTGTCTCAAAAATCTGAATGAGGTGATATTTTGATCGCCCTGTAAATAATAAACAAGCCTTGTACTCCCAAGTCCTAACCAAATCATTGGCTTATATTCATAGCCATCCATAATGAAATCAGAGGGCATTTAGGTCCACATTATACCTAATATCTGGCCTTCCGGTGATGGTTCGTGAACATGGCACCGTCTTGATGAAATAACCTCAAGTATGCAAATCTAAGAACTATGTCCTGAGTCTTAACATGCTAAATAGAGGGCACGACACCCAATAACCATCAACTGTCATGAACATTTGAAGCAAGAAAGAAGAGCATGAACTATTTTAGGATATTCGAGTGCCACAGTCAGCAGTAGCGGTCCTGGACGTACACGTGCTACTAAAAGCAGAATGAAACGACTCGGACTTTTTTCTCTTCCCTGTACCAAGTTGAAAAGCACGGAGCAAGACTGAGATAGAACCCAAATTGTTCTTTAAAACGAGCAAAGAAACTTGATCCAGGATTCCCTTTTTCAGACCACTCCATCAACAACGCTTCAACAAAGAAATCACTTCCAACTTTGACAGAACATCAATTTAGAAGCTTTCTTAACTTACATTAAACACCCATTTGTCAACCCCAGAGCGTAACTTAGATCCCAGGTAGCTCTGACCTATCCCCCAAGCATTTTTCATGCTATAACTTATTTTCCGATCAATCAAAAACTTACTTAACCACAAAATTCACTGTAACATCCACAATAATCAAACCCTTTATGACAACTAAGCTCCTATGCCATTCGGTATCATCCACGAACCTTATCAAACAAATCGACAAGTTCACAACTTTAACAAACCCAAATCCAGAATTACAATCAAATTCAAGAAACCAAACACGTGCATCGAACTTGACATAGATTTTCACTGACAGCATTGAAGCTGGTAGAAATAAAGCTATACATGCCTTACACCATCCAAGATCAATAAAACATCACTGTGTCATCAATTTTTCAAAAAATAAATCAGATTATCTTGATACTTCAAGTTTCAACATCAACCCACATTGAATTTCACACAATCTTACAAAAACAGATAAGAACATAGGTAGTAATAAATTACTAAACAACTGTAAGAAAGTCTAACCTTGAGCTTCCAACTGGCAAAATCCTGCATATGGGAATTGAAAATGCAGGAGAAAGAGTCTGTTTTGGCTTAGCTTCTGATGTTTGAAGGTCAAGAAGCAGCAATCCATTAGAAAGGTTCGAGGTTTGACAACTTTTTTTACAGTGAAGATGAGTTGAAGAGGGAAGCAATAATCTGTAGAGAGAGGAGAGAGGCTTCGACTTTCGATTATGAAGTTTATATTAATTAAGTAATATACTAAAACGCGTAGGAAATTCACTGTAGCTAAAGCTTTTTTTTTTTTTTTTTTGCAGTTTTTGTTTTTTTCTGCAGTTTTTTTTTTTTTTTCAGTTTTTTTTTTGTCTTTGGCTTTTTTTTTTTCTGTAACATTTTTTTTTTTTTTTTGGCTTTTTTTGCTTTTGCTTTTTTTTTTTATGTTATTTCACTGTAGAATAGAAACTTTTTTTTTTATTTATTTTTTTTTAACGCGTGGGTTTTTCACTATAGCAGCTTTTTTTTTTTCTTATTTTTGTGTTTTCTATTTTTTACATATAATGTATCAATGTGCACACAGTGAAACACTTGATTTTTTTTTTTTTTTTACCTATGGTTTTTTTTTTTTGCTTTTTTCTTTGTGTTTTTTTTCTTTTAATGCTTTTAGTTAAATGTGCACACAGTTAAATTTATTTTTTTTTATTAATAAGAACTCTAAATATTTTTTTTTTGTTTTTTTATGTGGCATTTTTTTTTTGTTTTTTTTGTAGCAGTTTTTCCTTTTTTTTTTTTTTTGTTTTTTTACATGTTTTTTTTTAACGCATGGGTTTTTCACTGTAACAGCTTTGTTTTTTTTTTCCTCGCTTTTGTTTCTTCTGTTTTTTACATATAATGTATCACTGTGCACATAGTGAAACACTTTGACTTTTTTTTTTTTTTTTTTTTTGCCATGGTTTTTTTTTTTTGCTTTTTTCTTTGTGTTTTTTTTTTCTTTTTTTTTTTTGTTTAATTTAGTTTTTTAATGTGAAAAAAAAAATTAATTTAGTTATTATATTTTCATTACACGGATCTCGGTTTTTTTTTTTTATATTAAGCTGGTTGAGAACTTAGCTTTGTAGCTTTTTTCAAAAAAAAAAAAAAAACATTATGGATTACTACAGTGTTTCCTTACATGATTTTTATTTGGCTACAGTCTTTCCCCCGCATGTTTATTTTTTAAATTATCTTTGTTAAATTTATTTTTTTAATGTTGAGTTGGTTGAGAATTTAGCTTTAGCTTTCCCCATATTTTTTCATTATAATTATTATTATATTGTATTATATTATATGACTGTTTTTTTCTTTTGTTTTTTTTTATAATTTTTTTAATGATTTTTTTTGTTTGATTGTTTTTGTTAATGTTAATTTTTTTTTTTATTTAGTTATCATATTTTCATTATACGAATCTCGGATTTAATGGATTAACCTGATTTGACGAGTTATTTTTTTCATTTAGTTTAGTTTGTTAAAGTTAATTTTTTTCTATTTAATTTCAGATTTTCATGACACGTATCTTGGGCTTGACGGGTTAACTTGGTTTGATGGGTTAATCCAGTTAATTCGGGTAAACCCGTCATTTTTTTTCTATTTAGTTATCAAACTTTTACGACGCAAATCCTAAGTTTTACGAGATAACCTGGTTTAAATGGTTAACCCAATTAATTCAATTTCTTTTCTTTTTCTTCACTAGGTTTTTTTCTTTTTGTTGATTTTTTTTTCTTTTTTTTTAATTAATCTGTATAATTATCACACTTTTATGACACGACCTTAAAGCTAGATCCACATCCAATATTCCTGGGTCTGTTACAGTCAGGCTCGCTTAAACTTAGGCCATGCAAGTTTAATTTTATTATTAATATTATAAATATTATTCTTAGGTCAGGCATTGCAGCCAGACTCAAGATTCTTTGGTATTACTTTGCAAAAAAATCTAATATTTTTTAATTTTTATTTTTAAAATATTTTTTATACAAAAAAAAAATGACCCGCAGCATTGCGCGGGTATTAAAGCTAGTATTTAGTAAACGTTGTGGTTTAAAGTGATTTTATTTAGAAATATTTTAATTTTTTTTTTTAAAAATTAATTTTTAAATTAATATATCAAAATAATTTAAAAATATTAAAAATATATAATTTTTAACATAAAAAAATAAATTTTTAAAAAATTTAGTTTTAACCACGTTTTAAAATTTAATAAATTGTATTTAAATGGCTTTTTTAAATTTTTTAAAATAATTTTTTATATTTTTTAATTATTTTAATATATTGAAGTTGAAAATATTTTTTCAAAAATAATAATAAAAATTATTATTTTAATATATCAATAAAAAAAATATTTCAAAAAACAAATGTTATTATATTCGTCGACATACCTGTAATTTATAATGTACTTTCATTTCTTTTTTTAATTTTTTAATAATTTTTATTTTTTTATGGTCAAATATTCATGGATAAATTCTGGAACAATTCATATTAATTTTTTATTAAACCCGGTCCCACTAATAATTCAGTTTAAAATCTAGGTTATAAATTGAATAGTCTTATGTAAATTGAATCCAATTAATTCAAATCAAAAAGTTTGTAAAGATTTTTTTAAAAATCAAACAAAGTTTTTTTATTTTAAGAAATATAAAATTAAATTGGGTTTTTAATGAGATCATTCTAGGTTAATTTTTATATAATTTAATTTAGATTTAACTGAGATAAAATAGATTCTAACAGTCATTGAATTAACAAGTCATGTTTGATGTAGTTTAATAAAACTTGTTTTAGGTTTTCTTAGTGCAACTAATAATAATAATAATAATGTAGTGGGCTTGCGAAGGCCTGGATTGGCTAGTCAACAGTCCGCCAACAAGCCTGTAACCATGGTATTTTTGTTTGGACCACATGAAGATTTTGACTACACGCGCGGAGGGAATGCTAGTGGCAGGACAATTGACGAGAACCAGGCATTCGCTCTCAACCATAATTCTCGAACTCTGAAAAACCCGGTTCATTGGATCACTGGCCAACTCATAAGTTGATTGTATTTATTAAAATAATATTATTTTATTTTATTTAAAAAAAATCTTCTTGTTAATCTGGTCCTATTAGATTAATAGAATCTTAAAAATTTTAGTTGACTTAACTGAATTTTATTAAATTAATATTTTTATAGTTTAATTTAAAATTCAATCTCAATTCGTTTCTAATCCATAAATTTTTCAGATCAAACTGTAGAAATATTAACTTAGATATCTATAGTCGATTGAGATGATAATATTTGAACCGGGTTCTTATAATAACATTCATAAAAAAAAAGTTGAAAGATTTAAAAGATAATACAATTTTTTTTTTAATATCTGTCTCCTTTTTTTTTCTCAACACGGCGTGTACTTTTCTTCTCCCTAATAAATAATGATGTCTACAAAAATAGAAAGAGAAGGAAGATTGCCATGGTTATTTAAAATTAATATGATTAATAATATCCTGAAAAACAACTAACTAAAATAACGGACAAAAAAGAAACGTAGGTTGAAGAACTAGTAGAAGATTTTCTCAGCCGTGCTCAAGTTTACACAAACAACATAAACATTAAACAAACCACACAAAGGATTTGACAGTGATTGCTTCTCTCTCTTGTTTTCACTTTTAAGCCAAAAGAGAGATATTGCAATATCAAAAATGCAAAAAACTCCCGTGCAATTAATTTATTTCATTAGCTACCATTTTTTATTGGTAAGCATCTTGTGCGATAATTGTCCTCTGCATGTTCGGCTTATCTGGGTTTGTATTGTTGCCTTGTTTCTCTTACTTGTTTTTGTATTTCTTGATCATAAAACTGCTAAGAAAAGGCGAAGACCCATTAAAGTTCAAGCTTGTTTTTGTGGCTTTGTTGAGATTGATTACGTTTAAATATTGATCATTTGCATGAATTCTGATTCAAGTTTTGAATCTTTATATGAGTTTTGTGGAGATTGGTTTTGTTTGAGTTATGGGTGAGGATAGAATTATGTTTTTTTGGTGGATTTTAGAGAGGTTCATAGTGATTTTTTTTTTTAATATTATTATTATTGTAATGGACAAATGGAATGCTTGAAAGGAGACCCTTTTTTAATTTACAATGTGTCCGGTTCCCTTAGAAAACTTGGGGAAGAAACAAGATAATGAAACTTTCCTCGGATCAATATTGTCTGGGTTTCAAAATGAATAAAAAGAAAAAGAAAAAGAAAGAAAGGGTATATCAAGCCGAGCTTGGTTTAAGTTTGTAGGATACTTTTTGCATATCGAGGATAAGGTACTGATGCCATGAAAAGTTCAAAGTCTTTTCCTTTGTATGATGCATGTGTTTTAAAGATTTTGATGCTAGTTTTGAATTGACGATGGCTGAAAAGATAACAATTGCATCACCAGAACACTTTCCCAACTTAGTTTTTTATCCAGGTATCTCGAGTCAAAGCTGGTTTCTGAGACTCATCCTGATCAAAGGGATTTTAGGTCCAGTGAAGATTATTAATTTTTATTGATAAGCGTATTGTTGATGAGCCACTACAGAGGCAATCCTGCAAGTTCTGTCTGGGGCTGTCCCTTGCGTTTTTAAGCTCTGACCCTTGTTTTCGCAGTTCAGATTTGACATTCTTCTTCTAAAACTCCACATAAAACGTGTAAAGAAAAGGGCCTCAAGGTGTATTAAAATGTTCAAGTGTTCGAATGTTCTGCTGAATGGTATAGGAAAACCACGGTTTTAAGGGATTAGGTGATAGAGATCGGTCTGTGAATGCAATGATCAACAGATTGCAAGCTTACTGAGGTGCAAAGGCCCTCAGGCAGTAAGAGTTGGTGGTGTAAAATAAGGAGGAAATGTAACATGGTTGTTAGATGTTGCAAAATACATTAAACCTGAATGGGGCGGCGTCTGGTGAACACACTGACTGTTTCTGGAGCCTTGGATGCGCAGCAAGTCGACACGGGAAAAGGAGGGTTTTGCAATCTAAAGGTGCCCTAAACCAGGAAAAGGAGAGTTTGGCACCTAATGGTGCGGTAGGAACAGGTAACGATGCCTCTCCCAAGGTCAGTGTAGATCCTATTGAGGAAGAAGCAAAGGGAGCTGCTGCGGAATTCAATGGTTTATTATTGTGGCAGTCCAATTGGAACAATTAGTGCCAATGATCCTACCAGTTCCAGTGTGTTAAATTATGACCAGGTCTTCATTAGAGACTTCATACCTTCTGGCATTGCTTTTCTTTTGAAGGGAGAATATGATATTGTCCGGAACTTCCTCCTTCATACCAATCATGGTACAGGTAATTTAATCATTGATTGTGCTAGCCCCTTTTTTTTCTGTGGGAAGCATTCATTTTTAAGAACTTCCTTTTTTGTTTGTATATCTGATGTTTCTGTAATGACTCCTTTATTGCAGAGTTGGGAGAAAACAATGGACTGTCACAGTCCTGGACAGGGAATTGATCGCCATGCTAGTTTTCAAGGTGCGCACAGGTTCGTTGGATGGTGAATGATGAATTTTTGCAAACAGAGGAGGTATTGGATCCTGACTTTTGGATAGGCAGCAATTGGCCGTGTTTGCACCAAGTTGATTCTGGTAAATTAAATTTCTCACCATCAATTTCCCATTGAAGATCAGGTGTATTGGATTGCTGACATTGTCTGAAATTTTCTTATGTTATCGATGCAATGTTAGGATTAATGGTGGATTATTGATTACGTGCATATGGGAAATGCTCTGGATGACCTCTCACTTCAGGAGATGGATTGATGTGCAGTAACTGGAATTAAGATGATTCTGAGGCTATGGTCCTTGCTGATGGTTTTTGATATGTTTCTCAACATTGTTGGTGACAGATGGTTAACTTGCATGATAGATCCGCCGAATGGGGAAATTCATGGGCACCCTCTAGAAATACTCAGGTAATCCAATTTGTTGAGACTGGTTTTCAGCTATCAATTAAGAAGAGTTTTTTTTTATGTTAAAATAGCCAGTAATCCGATGTAGCAATGAGAGGTTCATGAAAGAAGGGTCGCTGTGGGGAATTTTGGATGTTGCCCATTTTTTTGGTCAGGTGACTGTTCAAATAGATGACTGTGAACCAATTCTGAAATTATGGGAATCCAGGATATGTTAACGAAAATCAGGAGTAAGAGTTTGTAGGATTTAGTTGGATTGAAGCCATACTCTTTTGGTAAGGCTGTTGGCTTTAAATGCTTTTCCAGTAGGCAGAGTTGTTTTCAAAGTTCATTAAGAATGAATTAACTATATCTTCTTGGTGGTTTGAAGGTGCTTGGTTTTCAGTTGAATAGATAACAATCACCTAGTTCTAATTCCTGCCAAGATTTTGTTTATATCAGACTGATGAGGATGCTGAGTCTTGGGAAGTGGTTTTCCCAATCTAATTTCTGAAATTGATGTATTTTTCTCTATGTAGGCACTCTTCTATTCTGCCTTACTTTGTGCAAGGGAGATGCTTGCTCCAGAAGATGGATCAGCTGATCTCATCCGAGCTATTGAACAATCGTCTAGTGGCTCTTTCATTCCATATCAAGAGAGTATTATTGGATTGATTTAAGAAAACTAAAATGAGAATTTTACCGTTACAAGACTGAAGAGTACTCATATGATGCAGTCAATAAGTTCAACATTTACCCAAATCAGGTTTTCTCCCTGGTTGGTGAATGGGATGTGCCGCCCAACCCAAGGAGGCTATCATTATTGGAAACATGCAACCATATCATATGGATTTCCGTATTCTTTTCCCATTGGAATAATATGAGTCCGTTGTTAGTGGTCTTGCATAAAGATATCAGTCAAATGCGAATATTTGATTTCATTGAAGCCAAGTGGTCTGAATTTGATAGCAGACCTGCCATTGAAGATCTTATAGCACGGCTCTTGAAGGTCAAGAGTGGCAGATTATCACTGGAAGTGATCCTAAGAACACGTAAAGCCTCACCCCACCGCCCCTCAAGAGCTACCTTACTAAAATTGATCTCATTATTCACTTTCTTTCTATTTCTTTGAGTCAAGAGTTGATCTGATTTGATGCAGGCCTTAGGTCCTATCACAATGCTGGTTTTCCTGGCCAACATCTTCTCTTGCAGGTTAAGTGATTGGTAGAGGTAGTTATTGTTAATCTTTTTACTGAGTGAACATTTTAGTGAAAAGGTAACCAAATAATTAGAGAAGGAAAACAAACTCGGTAAAAAGACAGAAATAAGCAACACCCTTGGTAGTTTGAGTTTTGGTAACAACCAGTGATGGCTGGTATGGAGTCATAAGAATGCTCGATTGATTACTCCTACCTGATATTGTATTTGGTCCTGTGGGTCATTTGTTTATGGCACATACCAGTTTCATACCCTTCTCAGATAGAACTGTCCAGTGGATGACCAATTACCACTGTTTGTCCATTAATGCATGCTTTATTTCTTTTCTTCAGAGTCAAATTTTACATGCTTGGTGCTTAACAAGTTGTGAAGGGGATATTAAATCGCTTATAAGGATAAGCAGGCCAGCTGAATGTTATGGCATTGGTTAGTAGAACTGGGACCTATAATTTTTAACATGTATAACAACTCCTTTCCAGCTGACAGCTTCAATGCATAAAGATGAAATAGACCAGAAATTGCTGCAAGAGCGGTCGAGATTTGCTGAGAAACGCAATATCACGTGACAAATGGCCTGAAAATTATGACACCAAAAAAGCAAGAATTCAATGGAAAACAAGCACAGATAGAAACCAGCAGATCTGCTCCAGACATGGTCAATTGCTGGATACCTTGTGGGCTAAGCCTACTTGTCTTGCAGAGCCCAAGTGCAGCCCGGATGCTCGTGACTGATGAAGATCCTGAGCTTGTCAGTGCCTTCTCCTGCATGATCAGTACTAACCACCCAAGGAGAAAGCGTGGACAGAAGTAGACGAAAAAGACATTCATAGGTGTAAATTACAGATCTGTCACTACGGAACTACCAGAACCAAGGGCACTTGTTCTCTTGATTCGAGAACTAATTATCAAAGTGCCTATTGGTACCTATAATGAATTGGTTTACAAAGTATAATATAAGTAATCAAACATCTTCTAATTCATTTGGACGAACAAGGTGAAATTTCAATCCCACCTTATTTTATGTACCGTAGTATTGATCTAGTAAAAATCATGTAAATAAATATGGAGCTATAGGATAATACTTGAAACCCTTGATGTGGATGGGACTTTGGTGATTGAATTTGCTTGTAACTTTTACATTATTTTTGTTTTCTTGAGAAACTGTAAGACAAACAGATACATATATTGAAGTTAATTAACTTTTACTCTAGTTAATTATGTTCAGATGATCTAGGGCAAGGTGTGTCATCCTCTCATAAAATTGTTAAGCATGCATTACATATATTGTAAGGTATTCTGCTAATCCTACTGGAACTGACTTGTGGAATACTTGTAATGTTGAAACTTTCCAATTTGCTGGAGATGGAGCTATATTGCCTCATGCAAATATCACTGTGCAAAGGATACAGGTTGGAAATGAACATTTAAATGCATGATATGTAGTTCAGCTTCTCTAGATCCCGAAAGATGACAACTGGCAAATGACCGTATCAGTACTGTCTTGAATCTGTCAACTGGGGTTTTTTCAAATCCAACGGCTCCTTAATATCTTCAAGACAACTGTGTTTCAACAGGAGACAATGAGTAAGAACAAACTATTTGATTTAGTCTCTGTATCAACATGCTCTAATTTGTCTTCATGAGTGGAATAATTTTTCAACTGGTGTCATTTTTCTTTAGGCCGCAGGATTACCTGCTTACATTCCAC
>CM055355.1:827110-836645 GCA_029228515.1 Populus alba x Populus x berolinensis | reverse complement strand
TAGCAACAATGGACATTAGCCAGCAGACCACAATCAGAGAACGAATAAGGAGAGCCCTTTCATCATCACAGCCAAGAAAGCAGAGCCCTTTCATCATCACAGCCAAGAAAGCAGAGCCATTCATCATAACAAAGGATGCAATCAGAATCTCCCACCCATCCAGATTAAAGGAAGAACCATGCGGAGGCTAAAAGGCTAACAAGCCATAACGGGCAGGCTATGTGTAACTCCAGCATGGGGGGAGAAGAAGAAGGGCCCCATCATCAAAAGTTTCACGTGAGGCCGAAAGCATGAGCCATGCATTCACGTTTGCAAACTCTGAAGGGAGGGCCATGATTATATAATTCCAGCACAAAAAAGAGCAGCCACCGAGGACCCACCCGAGGACAAGAAAAAATCCACTTGCATGAACCATGCATTCACGTTGCAGAACGCTTGGACAAGAAAAAAATCCCACTTGCATGAACCATGCACACACGAGATGCACCCACTTCATATATCTGCCAAAGAAGAGCTCACTTGGACCCACCCATGAATTACCCATGCAGTAGCTTACGTCCCAAAACAGCCACAAGAACCGTGCGGTCAGTCTTGAATCAGTGTTCATCTTCGACATGTATGCGCAGCAGTTCCATCAACCAACCAGCAATAGAAAGTTGAACAAAAGCATTGCCATGAGCAGCTTATCTTCAGAGGACCGCAAACATGCACCTCAACCAACATTGAGAATGTGGTGGTCTTTCTCGTAGAAGTGAAAAAACAGTATAGAATAATCTGAAAATTTTCTAAAAAGAATGCCCACCGCAGAACTCTTTCCTTCAAAAGTTCTCTTGTTTCTTTCTTCCCAGATGAGATAAACCGTGAGACCCAAAGAGACTCTTCTCATTCGGGCTTCTAAGTTATTTCCTCCAGTGTGAAGCCCCTGATGGCACTGGTTAAGGTCATCATCCTCCTATTGATGCGCAGCCACAGCTTGATTTGCAACCAGAGGGAAGCTGACCAAGAGCAAGTGAAAAATAAGTGGCTGTGTGATTCTTCTATCTGCCCACACAGTACACACGAGGTATCTAATTGAAGAAACCGCAGCCGATCTTTTGTTCTCAATTTTCCCAAACACTGCTAGCCATAAAATGAAGTTGTGTCTTGGCATAGACCATTTCTCCCACACTACTCGCGCCCAGCTAACTTGAGGACCAGAGAGTCTAAAATAATTATATGCTTGCACCGAGAAGCTGTCATCCCCTCTGTTCCATTGCTGGAGTAATGCTACTGCCTCCTCTTGGCACCCACAGTCTTCAAGCAACTGATCTTTTAGCATAATAATAGATTTCCAAAGAGGGGATGAAGAGTGATGTGCAGTCACAGCCCATATAATATTCTGACGCAGGTAAAAGTGATGAACCCATTTGATCCATATGGAGTCAGTTTTGAGGTGGATATTCCAGAGCTGTTTTGCTAAGAAACTCTTGTTACGAGCTTTTAGATCAAATAGACCTAGGCCTCCTTCCTTTTTGGGGAGACAGAGCTGCTTCCAGGCCACCAGAGCAGAGTTGCTGTTTGTATGGTTGCCTGACCACAAGAAGTTTCTGCAGATGCAAATAATTTGATGAACTACATTGCTTGGCATAGAAAGATGCTAAGCCAGAACTGAACCATTCCATAGAGTACCGTCCGCACAAGCTCCAATCTCCCAGCATAAGTGAGATGTTTTCCCATCCAACTTTGCACTGCCAATTCCAGTTTCTGCAACAAAGGAGAGTATTGGCTTGCTAGAAGTCTGTGGGGACTGAGAGGGACACCAAGATATTTGAAGGGGAAACTTCCTTCTCTAAAGCCAGTGTCATGGAGGATTAACTGCTTCAAACTATCTCTAACTCCCCCAAAATAGATCGATGATTTCGCTGCATTTATAGTCAACCCTGAAGTTTGCCCGAAGATGATTAGCTGCTGGAAAATAGTGGAAACCGAGTGTCTATCCCCACGAGACAGCAAAAGCACATCATCAGCAAAGGCAAGGTGGCATATATCATGGACATTACATTTCGGGTGGAAGCAAAAATCACTATTCCTCGACGCTAGCTTAAGCATTCTGGAGAAGTATTCCATGCATAAGATGAATAAATATGGTGATAATGGATCACCTTGTCTAACTCCACACTTTCCAGGAAAGAAACCATAAAGAGTGCCATTTACTGCAACAGAGAAGGATGTAGTTTCAACACATTTCATAATTAAGTGCACAAATCGGTCTGGGAAGCCAAACACATGCAGCAGCTGACGCAGAAAATGCCACTGAACTGAATCAAAAGCTTTCTTGAAATCAACCTTCATGAGACATCTAGGAGAAGCTCTTTTCCTGCCGTAATGACGAAGGAGCTCCTGGACTAAATTGATGTTGTCTGACATCATTCTCCCACCTAGAAAGGCATTTTGCAATGGACTAATAATGACGTTTAGAGCAGAAGCTAATCTCCCGAAAGGATTTTAGATATCACTTTATAGATCACATTGCAACAAGAAATGGGCCGAAAGTCAGCTGCTGTATTTACATTTGCTGCCTTGGGGATCAGAGCAATAATAGAGTGGTTAACTTGCTTCAAAAGTTTCCCAGAAGTAAAGAAATTCTGAACAGCTGCACAAAAATCCCCTCCAATGATATCCCATGATTTTTTGAAGAAGAATGAAGAATAACCATCCGGCCCTGGAGCTTTATCATTCCCAATACCAAACAGAGCATTTTTTAATGTCGTCATTGGATACAGGAGCTAAAAGAGACTCATGAGATCTTTCATTGAGGCAGGGCCCACTTTGAATAACATCAATATCTAGGGGGAGAGTTTCCTTGCAAGAGCCTAGGAGCTGCTGGTAGAACCTTACGAATTCTTCACCCATTTCAGCCTCTGATGTAGTCAGGGTGCCATCACTACAGTGAATAGCAGGAATATAATTCCGTCTGTTTTTCTGATTCATTAGTGCATGAAAAAAGCTTGTGCCTCTGTCACTGTCTTTGAAAAAGTTGCACTTAAGTTTCTGCGAGAAGAACATTTTCTCCAATGATTTAAGATTCATTAGTGTCAACCGTAACTGCTTATCATGCTCCAATAGGTGTAAATTGTCCCTGTCATCATGAAGAGCAATTTGGTGATTCTCTAGTGATGCCTCAGCTCTAGCAACTCTTTCAGATATGTGGCTGAAATGTAGTTTATTTAGCTCTTTCAAAGGTCTCTTCAGAAACTTGAGCTTCTTACAAAGAGAGAACATAGGCGAGCCTTGGATGTGGCTGGTCCAGTTATCAGATATAATCTGCAAGAAATTATCGTGAGAAGCCCACATATTGAAGAATTTAAAATGGCGTCTCCCCTGTCTGTTCTGGTAATCAAACCGAATAATTGCTGGAGAATGATCAGTGAAGGCCCCAGGATTGCCGAAGTGGACGTGAGCTGGAGCTTGTAGTGAAGACCAAAATGAGTTGACCAGAACTCTATCAATTTTGCTCCATACTCTTCCATTATTCCAGGTAAAGTGGCAACCCGTGAAATTGAGATCAACAAGCCCAAGGTCTGTACAACATTCTCTAAAATCCGATGTTTCATAGGTGGAGACAGGCTCTCCATTGTGCTTGTCAGTTTGAGACAGGACAGAGTTAAAGTCACCCATAACCAACCATGGGCAATTAGGCTGCCATGCTCTTAAGTCTGTCCATAGAGATCTTCTTGCAACAATTGTATTGAATCCATACACAAAAGTGACAGTGAAGCTAAGCTGGAGGACTAAGCTGCTGATAATTACATGTAACCCTTGAGCTGAACAATCAAGTAATTCAACTTTGACCGTTGATGGATTCCAAAAAACCAATATTCTGGCATTGTTGGCAGCTGTAGCATTAGTAAGGAACTTCCAGTGTTTCATCCGAAACTTATGCATGGAGGAAACCTTAGAAGAGTGCAACTTGGTCTCCAGAAGCCCACAAACATCCATCTTATGTTTCTTCATGAGGTTAACCACCTCATGTTGCTTCAGAGGACTGTTGAGTCCTCTGACATTCCAGCAATAGATAATCATTTACCAGCAGGAGAGGTAGGAGGCCTCCTACCACTACCACCTGATTTCCGAGTGTTACTCCTTGTAACCACACCTGGGGAAGCCGGAGGAGCTGCTTTCTGAGTGATCTCATTACCAACCGTCTCCCCAGTCCTGACATTGCAGCCAACCGAAATATCTTCACGAGATTGCTTTTGTGTTCTGAGCAATACAACATTTGAACCTGTCGTGCCTTCATTACTGATATTCTGATGAGTAATAGATTCATCACCCCGCACTCTAACATCCGTTGGGCCTGCCACTTCCTTGTCCTTGCTTGTTATCCTCTGGTGAGTAGCAGTTATAGGTGTTTCCTTGTGACTGAGACGTTTGACTTCTTACCGCTTAACACTCACCCAGGCCACCAGACGACTAGGCTCGTCAACGCTCTGCATATGCGCACGCTCTGGATTTCTAAAGCGTTCTGCTGAGGAGGATTACTAGGAGCAAGAATACTCCCTCTCTAGTTTTCCCTAGCAAATTCTAATTTGGGTACGAGGAAATCGCGTGGGAAAGTTCCTATGCTTTCTTGCTTCTGACTAATTCCCCATTCTACTCTAGATAGGCTTAACTGGTCAGTATCGCATATTCGGGAATCCATACTAGAAGCTATGTCTAGGACTCACCAAGCTGCTACACGTCTAGCTTCTAGTTCCCATGGTTTAGCGTAGGTTCTGGTGGCTAGAATGATTGCCATAGCACCAAGTTCTGGCCATCACCTCGCGAGCGTCCGGACCCAAGGCGAATAAACGACACTTCGATAATCTTGTTTTGTAGTGGTATCTGGATGGTTTTGCTTATCCACACGGTCTTGCCTACCCGTCACTGGTTCAAGGTAGGAGGCAGTACCAATACATAACAGGACCCGTTTTGTAGTCCCCAAACTTTACGACACATGTCGCAGAATCTGGGAAGTGTCCTCATAGACTCACACTACACGGTTGGTTCAATGTGGTACCCAATTATTGAGTAAGTTGATGGCAATAGGATGAACTTCTCAAGTCATACACTTAGATCCAGTTCTACTTAAAACTCTAGCATATGAAATTCTCAACTCATCACATATTACAATTAAGCTAGGCTCGGACTTTGGATGGGAGTAAGCCAAGCTTGCTGGCAATCTTGGACAAGTCGCAACGTGGATGACCAACAATTCAAGGCGGCAAAATTATGGGAAACTTCAGCCCATACGGGGAACACCAGGACCGATTTTTTATTTTCCTCCTCCTTCAACCCCTCCTTACCACAAGAACTAACAATATATCACAAGCATGGTGTTATTATTACATCTACTTTAGTGATTCAAGGGCCGAGAACCATACTCGACTAGAATAATGAGACCATTAGCAATTAAATTCTAGCAGAGCTTAGACATTCAGCTCATTTGAATATTCTAAACAAGCTAAGGCATCATCCGTGGAGGTATCTATAGCATGTATATATAGAATCAAAGTGAGGGACTCATTCATATATGCATTTCACTAGATAGGCTAAGAAATAATATTATTCCAGGCTTTAAAACGCCATAGGAGATTTGTCCTACAAATGAGTAAGCCTAACAATACATAACTCCCATTAACAGTTTATAATCCTATTATCAAGATCAGCAGTCAGAACGACCAAGTGCACGGTGACGCGAGTGAACGGAAAAGGTTAAAATCATTTAAGGTGCAGAGAGTAGCTGAAAGAACGTGGCCTAAATTTTAGGACCATGTTAACCTTAGTTGACTTCGGTTGGTTGCAAATAAGTTCACGCCATTTCTCAACAGGATGCTGAGGAGCTTGTCGGGCCATTCTGTATGAGAGAAGCAAACCTTTAGGGAAGATTATGGGCAACAAAACCCCAAATCGCAACGACAGGGAGAGATTGTTGGAGAGGAGGCAACCGGTGAGTGATCTCCTATTTGAAGGCGAGAGCTCTGGAGTCACTGAATGTCCAGATTCCACTTATAGGCGAAAACCCTCGAACAACTGTTGGGGTTCGATATCTACAATTTTCCCTGGTAGAAGTTGGCAACGGGGATTGGAAAAGAAATTGGATATTCGCCAAAGATGCAGAATAATCAACTTCCTCATCTTCGAAGTCCTTCCTGGTCGAAGCAATCCTCTACAATAATATGGTCCGGTGTAGAGGGGGAGGGGACAATCGACGGCTGTTGAACAGCCCCTTTTCCTCATCAAAAAACACAAAATTTGTCGAGACTGGACCCTCCCAGCAACCACTATTAGGTGAGGGGGTACAGAGGCGGGAGAGATGGGGGGAGAGGCGGAGCAGCTAGGGCAATAACCGAGTTGTTGTGTAACTCAACCTGAAGTTGTTCGCTAGCATTCTGTACATTGGTACTGAAGCGTGGTTCTCTTTGTTTCTGGCCATGTGAAAGGAGGGAGACAGATTATAATCATAGAAGGGAAAAGCTACAGTAACCGAGATTCAGATTTGTGCTGGCGCCATGGACCGAGGGAAAATACCGTGTGGGAAGGAGAGTTTCTCACTCTTGTTTCTTCTCTCAAGGCACTAACTACTACTGAGAAACAGCTCTTTCGACTGAGAGCTCTTTCTTGATTCTATGGGTTGTGGTGCATGGCCGTTCTTAGTTGGTGGAGCGATTTGTCTGGTTAATTCCGTTAACCGAACGAGACCCTCAGCCTGCTAACTAGCTATGCGGAGGTGACCCTCCGCGGCCAGCTTCTTAGAGGGACTATGGCCTTCCAGGCCAAGGAAGTTTGAGGCAATAACAGGTCTGTGATGCCCTTAGATGTTCTGGGCCGCACGCGCGCTACACTGATGTATTCAACGAGTCTATAGCCTTGGCCGACAGGCCCGGGTAATCTTTGAAATTTCATCGTGATGGGGATAGATCATTGCAATTGTTGGTCTTCAACGAGGAATTCCTAGTAAGCGCGAGTCATCAGCTCGCGTTGACTACGTCCCTGCCCTTTGTACAACACCGCCCGTCGCTCCTAACCGATTGAATGGTCCGGTGAAGTGTTCGGAATCGCGGGCGACGTGGGCGGTTCGCCGCCGGCGACGTCGCGAGAAGTCCACTGAACCTTATCATTTAGAGGGAAGGAGAAGTCGTAACAAGGTTTCGTAGGTGAACCTGCGGAAGGATCATTGTCGAAACCTGCCTAGCAGAACGACCCGCGAACCCGTGGCATGACAAGCTGGGCTCGGGGGGCACCCGCCCCTCGTGTCCTCGCGAGCCGTGGAGGGACGCGTCTGCCCCTGCGCGGCTCGCAAAACGAACCCCGGCGCGAGAAGCGCCAAGGAAATTGAGTACTAGGAGCGCGCCCCCGTAGCCTCGCGTCGGGGGCGCGCCTTCTCCTGGTGATAATCTAAACGACTCTCGGCAACGGATATCTCGGTCTCCCTCTCTCCGCATCGATGAAGAACGTAGCGAAATGCGATACTTGGTGTGAATTGCAGAATCCCGTGAACCATCGATGTCTTTGAACCGCAAGTTGCGAGCCCGAAGCCTCCTGGTCGAGGCAAGTCTGCCTGGGGTGTCACGCATACGTCGATCCTCGCCCCCCCTCTCATTCCCCTCCGGACTTCCCGCGAGGGCGGGGGCGGATACTGGTCTCACCGCGCGCTAGTCAGCAACCGAAACCCCGCTCGCAGGTTGGCTCCAAAAATCGAGTCCTCGGCGACGGTCGCCACGACGAGCGGTGGGATAGAGAGACCCTCTGACACGGTCCGTAATGCGCACGCTCAGCGCTGTCGCCCCCGGGATCTCCTGGACCCACGGGCATCGAAATTCTAGGATGTCTCCTCGTTGCGACCCCAGGTCAGGCGGGACTACCCGCCTAGTTTTAAGCATATCAATAAGCGGAGGAAAAGAAACTTAACAAGGATTCCCCTAGTAACGGCGAGCGAAACCGGGAAATGCCCCACTTGAGAAAACTCGCGCCGTGCTGCTGTCCGAATTGGTATACTGGAGAAGCGTCCTCAGCGGCGGACCTTGGCCCAAGTCCCCTTTAAAGGGGCGCCGGAGAGGCGATAGCCCCGATCGTGGCTGGACCCTGCCGCACCACGAGGCGCTGTCCTTGCTGAGTCGGGGTTGTTTGGGAATTGCAACCCCAATCGGCGGTAAATTTCCCGTCCAAGGCTAAAATAAGGGCGACGAGACCGATAGCAAACAAGTACCCCCTGCGAGGGAAAAGTGAAAAGGACTTTGAAAAGGAGTCAAAGAGTGCTTGAAATTGTCTGGAGGGAAGTGGATGGGGGCCGGCGATGCGCCCCGGACCGGATGTGGAACGGTTACGGCCGGTCCGCCGATCGTCTCCAAGCCGGTGGGCCGCGGATGGGCAAGCTTATCCGCGGCTTGGCCGTGTGGGCCTTAACACAAGCCGCGCTCGGGTCCAAGGTGCTGGCAGCTGACGCGCGCCCTCTCAGCTCTTGCCGCGACGTCCCGTGTTGGTGGGTGTGGCGGTGGACGGAAATCCCTGCCCGTCACCCGCACCCCAAGCCGTTGTGGCGCGATGGGGCTGCTTATTCCGCGGTCTCGGCGGAGGGGCCTGTAACGCAGGATTCCCCTCGTGTCCCCGAAGTGCTGGCAGCCCCAACTGCGCCCCAACGGCTTGGCGCTACCTTAATCGGCGACGTCCTGATTCCGGCCTCCGCTAGCCCCGTGACCCGCTCCAAGCCGTTGGGGTTTTCGCGTTGGGGCTTCTTATTCCGCGGACTCAGGGTGTGGGTCCTTAACAGGATTCCCCTCGTGCCAAGGTGCATGGCAGCCCCAACTCGTCCCAACGGCTTGGCGCGACGTCACGGCACGCGGTGGCCGTCTGCCTGTGCTCGCAAGCTGGAGGCCTGGCCGACAGTGTCTGGTGCGGACCGCTAGCTTGTGGATTGTCGAGGAGAGCTGTACCCCAGCGTGGGCGTGCTGCATTCAGCTTGCTGCGCTCACGCGTGGCCAAGGTGCTGGCTCTCCTCGCCATCCCCCAAGCTCCTGCGCGAATGTGCCCGCTGCCTAGAGGCCTGGCCTCCGTCCTTTCCGAGCCTGAGGACAGATGCCCCCCCGAATGATTTGCCCTGTTTGCTCCCCCCCGCGGACCTGTCCCTTCGGAGATCCGCCGCGTCCTGCCTACGCGGCTTGTTGGCGTGAGTCCCCTATCGAGATCCCCCGCGTTCCCCCGCGGCTTGTTGCTTGTCCCTTGAAGATCCTTCGCGTCCCACACAGCGGCGTGGTAAGCTTGTCCCTTCGAGATCGCATACCCTTCTCGCGTCCAGCGGTGCGAGGCACGATCCCTCTCGTGTGTTTCCATTTGCCCTCATTGGCCGTGGTTCGCTCGTAACGGGATTGTTGTCGCGTGTACGCAGAGTCGCATGAGCGGTAATTGGGCTGTCCGTGTCGGCAGGCTCCGTGCTTGTCGCACCGAACAGTCGGCCTGCTGCCACCATCAACTCTCAGCCCAAGGCCCTGGGTGGCCTTGGCCGGCGAGGCGGGGTTCC
>CM055355.1:817110-819610 GCA_029228515.1 Populus alba x Populus x berolinensis | reverse complement strand
GAAAACGTCATGCTTTCCACGTGAAATCAATCCAGTAAAATCAGCCATATTTTTGTGAGGCTGCCAGCCGAATTTGGGGTCATTCCGGGCCGGTTCCTATTTTTGCGTATTTCCTTGATTTTTAATGGTAGGAAAATAAAAAAAAATACTTCCCGACCTCGAAAAAATCTGGGAAAATTTATAAAGGTGGATTGGATTTTTGCCAACCTATGTGCAAAATTTCAGCTCAAAATACCAAGAAATGAATTTTTTAGAGGGGGGGTGACAGCTGGGACCTAGTAGTGTCTGCCCCTGCCAGAGCTGCAATAACACTTATAGCTCTTTAGGGGGGTGCCCCCCGACTGGCCATGGGGCGCGCTGGCTGGCGCCCATAGGCCTGCCGCGGGGGATTTGCGAGCTGCTGCTACACACGTGGGGGGCCTCACGGCCCGAAGTAACGCCGCCATCGATGACCCGTTTTCCGGCCGGCGACGACCCGATTCCGACCACCGCCCTATAAAAATCACACGCGCGCGCGCGCGCCCGCGCCCGCGTCTGCGCTTGGCGCTGGGGCGCTGGGGCCTGAGGGCCTGGGGCCCTTGGGGGCCCTTGGGCTCTTGGGCGATTGGGCGCGCGCGCGCGCGGCAATGATTTCCATGCCGCGCTGCGCAACGGGGGCTGACGCGGGGACAGCCCCTGCTGGCTGGCTATCTTACCCGCGGGGGGGCTGCCTTCGGGCCTTGCCCCCCTGCGCTCTTGCCTGCCCCCCGCGCGGGAGAGGCTACGCACACTCTGCGGCAGCGATGCCAGCAGTGGGAAAAATCGGCAGCGCGGACAGCCCCCGCTGGCTTGCTGTCGTGCCCGCGGGGGGGCTGCCTTCGGGCCCGGGGCAGCGGCAGCGATGCCAGCAGTGGGAAAAATCGGCAGCGCGGACAGCCCCCGCTGGCTTGCTGTCGTGCCCGCGGGGGGGCTGCCTTCGGGCCCGGGGCAGCGGCTGCGCAGCGGCAGCGATGCCAGCAGTGGGAAAAATCGGCAGCGCGGACAGCCCCCGCTGGCTTGCTGTCGTGCCCGCGGGGGGGCTGCCTTCGGGCCCGGGGCAGCGGCAGCGATGCCAGCAGTGGGAAAAATCGGCAGCGCGGACAGCCCCCGCTGGCTTGCTGTCGTGCCCGCGGGGGGGCTGCCTTCGGGCCCGGGGCAGCGGCAGCGATGCCAGCAGTGGGAAAAATCGGCAGCGCGGACAGCCCCCGCTGGCTTGCTGTCGTGCCCGCGGGGGGGCTGCCTTCGGGCCCGGGGCAGCGGCAGCGATGCCAGCAGTGGGAAAAATCGGCAGCGCGGACAGCCCCCGCTGGCTTGCTGTCTTGCCCGCGGGGGGGCTGCCTTCGGGCCCGGGGCCCCTGCGCTCTTGCCTGCCCCCCGCGCGGGAGAGGCTAGGCGCTGCTGGGGCCAGCCCGACGTCGCTGGCCGCGCATGCGCGCTGCCGGTTTTCTCGCATCCCGCCAAGAAAACGTCGTGCTTTCCACATGAAACCAATCCAGTAAAATCAGCCATATTTTTGTGAGGCTGCCAGCCGAATTTGGGGTCATTCCGGGCCGGTTCCTATTTTTGCGTATTTCCTTGATTTTTAATGGTAGGAAAATAAAAAAAAATACTTCCCGACCTCGAAAAAATCTGGGAAAATTTATAAAGTTGGATTGGATTTTTGCCAACATATGTGCAAAATTTCAGCTCAAAATACCAAGAAATGAATTTTTTAGAGGGGGGGTGACAGCTGGGACCTAGTAGTGTCTACCCCTGCCAGAGCTGCAATAACACTTATAGCTCTTTAGGGGGGTGCCCCCTGGCTGGCCATGGGGCGCGCTGGCTGGCGCCCATAGGCCTGCCGCGGGGGATTTGTGGGCTGCTGCTATGCTCGGACTAACGTGGGGGGCCTCATGGCCCGAAGTAACGCCGCCATCGATGACCCGTTTTCCGGCCGGCGACGACCCGATTCCGGCCACCGTCCCTGTGACCCGCTCCAAGCCGTTGGGCGCGTTGGGGCTGCTTATCCGCGGCTGCGGGCGCGCACGCACTCTGATTTGCCAGCGCTCGTGCCAACCAATAGGCAGCCCCAACGCGCCCAACGGCTTGGCGCGACGTCACGATTCCGGCCACCGTCCCTGTGACCCGCTCCAAGCCGTTGGGCGCGTTGGGGCTGCTTATCCGCGGCTGCGGGCGCGCACGCACTCTGATTTGCCAGCGCTCGTGCCAACCAATAGGCAGCCCCAACGCGCCCAACGGCTTGGCGCGACGTCACGATTCCGGCCACCGTCCCTGTGACCCGCTCCAAGCCGTTGGGCGCGTTGGGGCTGCTTATCCGCGGCTGCGGGCGCGCACGCACTCTGATTTGCCAGCGCTCGTGCCAACCAATAGGCAGCCCCAACGCGCCCAACGGCTTGGCGCGACGTCACGATTCCGGCCACCGTCCCCGGGACCCGCTCCAAGCCGTTGGGCGCGTTGGGGCTGCTTATCCGCGGCGTGGGCG
>CM055355.1:783083-809510 GCA_029228515.1 Populus alba x Populus x berolinensis | reverse complement strand
CTTTCTTTTTTCTTCCGCAAACAGCGAAACGCTTTGACTCGGTGAGTTTCGCGGCATTCTGACTTCGATGCCCGTTTTGCCGAAATTCAGTTGCCTTGAATTTCGGGTGATCCCTCTTGAGCATGTATGCTTCTGCTATTGTTCTACATCAGACTTTCTTCCGCAACGGGAAGAAACGCTTTGACTCGGTGATTTTCGCGGCATTCCGACTTCGATCCCCGGTTGCCGAAATTCAGTTGCCTTTGAATTTCGGGTGATCCCTCTGAGCATGTATGCTTCTGCTACTTGTTCTACATCAGACTTCTTCCGCAAACGGCGAAACGCTTTGACTCGGTGAGTTTCGCGGCATTCCGACTTCGATGCCCCGTTGCCGAAATTCAGTTGCCTTTGATTTTGGGTGATCCCTCTTGAGCATGTATGCTTCTGCTACTTGTTCTACATCAGACTTTCTTCTCCGCAAACGGCGAAACGCTTTGACTCGGTGAGTTTCGCGGCATTCCGACTTCGATGCCCCGGTTGCCGAAATTCAGTTGCCTTTGAATTTCGGGTGATCCCTCTTGAGCATGTATGCTTCTGCTACTTGTTCTACATCAGACTTTCTTCCGCAAACGGCGAAACGCTTTGACTCGGTGAGTTTCGCGGCATTCCGACTTCGATGCCCCGGTTGCCGAAATTCAGTTGCCTTTGAATTTCGGGTGATCCCTCTTGAGCATGTATGCTTCTGCTACTTGTTCTACATCAGACTTTCTTCCGCAAACGGCGAAACGCTTTGACTCGGTGAGTTTCGCGGCATTCCGACTTCGATGCCCGGTTGCCGAAATTCAGTTGCCTTTGAATTTCGGGTGATCCCTCTTGAGCATGTATGCTTCTGCTACTTGTTCTACATCAGACTTTCTTCCGCAAACGGCGAAACGCTTTGACTCGGTGAGTTTCGCGGCATTCCGACTTCGATGCCCCGGTTGCCGAAATTCAGTTGCCTTTGAATTTCGGGTGATCCCTCTTGAGCATGTATGCTTCTGCTACTTGTTCTACATCAGACTTTCTTCCGCAAACGGCGAAACGCTTTGACTCGGTGAGTTTCGCGGCATTCCGACTTCGATGCCCCGGTTGCCGAAATTCAGTTGCCTTTGAATTTCGGGTGATCCCTCTTGAGCATGTATGCTTCTGCTACTTGTTCTACATCAGACTTTCTTCCGCAAACGGCGAAACGCTTTGACTCGTGAGTTTCGCGGCATTCCGACTTCGATGCCCCGGTTGCCGAAATTCAGTTGCCTTTGAATTTCGGGTGATCCCTCTTGAGCATGTATGCTTCTGCTACTTGTTCTACATCAGACTTTCTTCCGCAAACGGCGAAACGCTTTGACTCGGTGAGTTTCGCGGCATTCCGACTTCGATGCCCGGTTGCCGAAATTCAGTTGCCTTTGAATTTCGGGTGATCCCTCTTGAGCATGTATGCTTCTGCTACTTGTTCTACATCAGACTTTCTTCCGCAAACGGCGAAACGCTTTGACTCGGTGAGTTTCGCGGCATTCCGACTTCGATGCCCCGGTTGCCGAAATTCAGTTGCCTTTGAATTTCGGGTGATCCCTCTTGAGCATGTATGCTTCTGCTACTTGTTCTACATCAGACTTTCTTCCGCAAACGGCGAAACGCTTTGACTCGGTGAGTTTCGCGGCATTTCGACTTCGATGCCCGGTTGCCGAAATTCAGTTGCCTTTGAATTTCGGGTGATCCCTCTTGAGCATGTATGCTTCTGCTACTTGTTCTACATCAGACTTTCTTCCGCAAACGGCGAAACGCTTTTACTCGGTGAGTTTCGCGGCATTCCGACTTCGATGCCCGGTTGCCGAAATTCAGTTGCCTTTGAATTCGGGTGATCCCTCTTGAGCATGTATGCTTCTGCTACTTGTTACATCAGACTTTCTTCCGCAAACGGCGAAACGCTTTGACTCGGTGAGTTTCGCGGCATTCCGACTTCGATGCCCGGTTGCCGAAATTCAGTTGCCTTTGAATTTCGGGTGATCCCTCTTGAGCATGTATGCTTCTGCTACTTGTTCTACATCAGACTTTCTTCCGCAAACGGCGAAACGCTTTGACTCGGTGTTTTCGCGGCATTCCGACTTCGATGCCCCCGTTGCCGAAATTCAGTTGCCTTTGAATTTCGGGTGATCCCTCTTGAGCATGTATGCTTCTGCTACTTGTTCTACATCAGACTTTCTTCCGCAAAGCGAAACGCTTTGACTCGGTGAGTTTCGCGGCATTCCGACTTCGATGCCCCGGTTGCCGAAATTCAGTTGCCTTTGAATTTCGGGTGATCCCTCTTGAGCATGTATGCTTCTGCTACTTGTTCTACATCAGACTTTCTTCCGCAAACGGCGAAACGCTTTGACTCGGTGAGTTTCGCGGCATTCCGACTTCGATGCCCGGTTGCCGAAATTCAGTTGCCTTTGAATTTCGGGTGATCCCTCTTGAGCATGTATGCTTCTGCTACTTGTTCTACATCAGACTTCTTCCGCAAACGGCGAAACGCTTTGACTCGGTGAGTTTCGCGGCATTCCGACTTCGATGCCCGGTTGCCGAAATTCAGTTGCCTTTGAATTTCGGGTGATCCCTCTTGAGCATGTATGCTTCTGCTACTTGTTCTACATCAGACTTTCTTCCGCAAACGGCGAAACGCTTTGATTCGGTTAGTTTCGCGGCATTCCGACTTCGATGCCCGGTTGCCGAAATTCAGTTGCCTTTGAATTTCGGGTGATCCCTCTTGAGCATGTATGCTTCTGCTACTTGTTCTACATCAGACTTTCTTCCGCAAACGGCGAAACGCTTTGACTGTGAGTTTCGCGGCATTCCGACTTCGATGCCCCGGTTGCCGAAATTTAGTTGCCTTTGAATTTCGGGTGATCCCTCTTGTGCATGTATGCTTCTGCTACTTGTTCTACATCAGACTTTCTTCCGCAAACGGCGAAACGTTTTGATTCGGTGAGTTTCGCGGCATTCCGACTTCGATGCCTGTTTTGCCGAAATTCAGTTGCTTTTTAATTTCGGGTGATCCCTCTTGAGCATGTATGCTTCTACTACTTGTTGTACATCAGACTTTCTTCGGAAACGGCGAAACGCTTTGACTGCGTGAGTTGTCCGGCATTCCGTCTTCGATGCCTCGGTGCCAAAATTCAGTTGCCTTTGAATTTCGGTGATCCCTCTTGAGCATGTATGCTTCTGCTACTTGTTCTACATCAGACTTTCTTCGAAAACGGCGAAACGCTTTGACTCGGTGAGTTTCTCGGCATTCCGACTTCGATGCCCCGGTTGCCGAAATTCAGTTGCCTTTGAATTTCGGGTGATCCCTCTTGAGCATGTATGCTTCTGCTACTTGTTCTACCTCAGACTTCTTCCGCAAACGGCGAAACGCTTCGACTCGGTGAGTTTCGCGGCATTCCGACTTCGATGCCCGGTTGCCGAAATTCAGTTGCCTTTGAATTTCGGGTGATCCCTCTTGAGCATGTATGCTTCTGCTACTTGTTCTACATCAGACTTTCTTCCGCAAACGGCGAAACGCTTTGACTCGGTGAGTTTCGCGGCATTCCGACTTCGATGCCCCGGTTGCCGAAATTCAGTTGCCTTTGAATTTCGGGTGATCCCTCTTGAGCATGTATGCTTCTGCTACTTGTTCTACATCAGACTTTCTTCCGCAAACGGCGAAACGCTTTGACTCGGTGAGTTTCGCGGCATTCCGACTTCGATGCCCGGTTGCCGAAATTCAGTTGCCTTTGAATTTCGGGTGATCCCTCTTGAGCATGTATGCTTCTGCTACTTGTTCTACATCAGACTTTCTTCCGCAAACGGCGAAACGCTTTGACTCGGTGAGTTTCGCGGCATTCCGACTTCGATGCCCGGTTGCCGAAATTCAGTTGCCTTTGAATTTCGGGTGATCCCTCTTGAGCATGTATGCTTCTGCTACTTGTTCTACATCAGACTTTCTTCCGCAAACGGCGAAACGCTTTGACTCGGTGAGTTTCGCGGCATTCCGACTTCGATGCCCGGTTGCCGAAATTCAGTTGCCTTTGAATTTCGGGTGATCCCTCTTGAGCATGTATGCTTCTGCTACTTGTTCTACATCAGACTTTCTTCCGCAAACGGCGAAACGCTTTGACTCGGTGAGTTTCGCGGCATTCCGACTTCGATGCCCGGTTGCCGAAATTCAGTTGCCTTTGAATTTCGGGTGATCCCTCTTGAGCATGTATGCTTCTGCTACTTGTTCTACATCAGACTTCTTCCGCAAACGGCGAAACGCTTTGACTCGGTGAGTTTCGCGGCATTCCGACTTCGATGCCCGGTTGCCGAAATTCAGTTGCCTTTGAATTTCGGGTGATCCCTCTTGAGCATGTATGCTTTCTGCTACTTGTTCTACATCAGACTTTCTTCCGCAAACGGCGAAACGCTTTGACTCGGTGAGTTTCGCGGCATTCCGACTTCGATGCCCCGGTTGCCGAAATTCAGTTGCCTTTGAATTTCGGGTGATCCCTCTTGAGCATGTATGCTTCTGCTACTTGTTCTACATCAGACTTTCTTCCGCAAACGGCGAAACGCTTTGACTCGGTGAGTTTCGCGGCATTCCGACTTCGATGCCCCGGTTGCCGAAATTCAGTTGCCTTTGAATTTCGGGTGATCCCTCTTGAGCATGTATGCTTCTGCTACTTGTTCTACATCAGATCTTCCGCAAACGGCGAAACGCTTTGACTCGGTGAGTTTCGCGGCATTCCGACTTCGATGCCCGGTTGCCGAAATTCAGTTGCCTTTGAATTTCGGGTGATCCCTCTTGAGCATGTATGCTTCTGCTACTTGTTCTACATCAGACTTTCTTCCGCAAACGGCGAAACGCTTTGACTCGGTGAGTTTCGCGGCATTCCGACTTCGATGCCCGGTTGCCGAAATTCAGTTGCCTTTGAATTTCGGGTGATCCCTCTTGAGCATGTATGCTTCTGCTACTTGTTCTACATCAGACTTTCTTCCGCAAACGGCGAAACGCTTTGACTCGGTGAGTTTCGGGCATTCCGACTTCGATGCCCCGGTTGCCGAAATTCAGTTGCCTTTGAATTTCGGGTGATCCCTCTTGAGCATGTATGCTTCTGCTACTTGTTCTACATCAGACTTTCTTCCGCAAACGGCGAAACGCTTTGACTCGGTGAGTTTCGCGGCATTCCGACTTCGATGCCCGGTTGCCGAAATTCAGTTGCCTTTGAATTTCGGGTGATCCCTCTTGAGCATGTATGCTTCTGCTACTTGTTCTACATCAGACTTTCTTCCGCAAACGGCGAAACGCTTTGACTCGGTGAGTTTCGCGGCATTCCGACTTCGATGCCCCGGTTGCCGAAATTCAGTTGCCTTTGAATTTCGGGTGATCCCTCTTGAGCATGTATGCTTCTGCTACTTGTTCTACATCAGACTTTCTTCCGCAAACGGCGAAACGCTTTGACTCGGTGAGTTTCGCGGCATTCCGACTTCGATGCCCCGGTTGCCGAAATTCAGTTGCCTTTGAATTTCGGGTGATCCCTCTTGAGCATGTATGCTTCTGCTACTTGTTCTACATCAGACTTTCTTCCGCAAACGGCGAAACGCTTTGACTCGGTGAGTTTCGCGGCATTCCGACTTCGATGCCCGGTTGCCGAAATTCAGTTGCCTTTGAATTTCGGGTGATCCCTCTTGAGCATGTATGCTCTGCTACTTGTTCCATCACACTTTTCCCTTTGGGGCGAAAGCTTTGACGGGTGGTTTGGGCCCGAATTTCGATGCCTGGGGTTGGGGAATTTTTGTTTCGGGTAGGGGGTGGCTCTTGTGCTTCTGCTTCTTTTTCTGTTCTACATCTTCTTCCTTCCGCGGCTTTGATTGACTCGGTGATTCGCGGCATTCCGACTTCGATGCCCCGGTTGGGAAATTCGGGTTTGAATTTCGGGCTCTTGAGCATGTTGCTTCTGCTACTTGTTCTACATCAGACTTTCTTCCGCAAACGGCGAAACGCTTTGACTCGTGAGTTTCGCGGCATTCCGACTTCGATGCCCGGTTGCCGAAATTCAGTTGCCTTTGAATTTCGGGTGATCCCTCTTGAGCATGTATGCTTCTGCTACTTGTTCTACATCAGACTTTCTTCCGCAAACGGCGAAACGCTTTGACTCGTGAGTTTCGCGGCATTCCGACTTCGATGCCCCGGTTGCCGAAATTCAGTTGCCTTTGAATTTCGGGTGATCCCTCTTGAGCATGTATGCTTCTGCTACTTGTTCTACATCAGACTTTCTTCCGCAAACGGCGAAACGCTTTGACTCGTGAGTTTCGCGGCATTCCGACTTCGATGCCCCGGTTGCCGAAATTCAGTTGCCTTTGAATTTCGGGTGATCCCTCTTGAGCATGTATGCTTCTGCTACTTGTTCTACATCAGACTTTCTTCCGCAAACGGCGAAACGCTTTGACTCGGTGAGTTTCGCGGCATTCCGACTTCGATGCCCGGTTGCCGAAATTCAGTTGCCTTTGAATTTCGGGTGATCCCTCTTGAGCATGTATGCTTCTGCTACTTGTTCTACATCAGACTTCTTCCGCAAACGGCGAAACGCTTTGACTCGGTGAGTTTCGCGGCATTCCGACTTCGATGCCCGGTTGCCGAAATTCAGTTGCCTTTGAATTTCGGGTGATCCCTCTTGAGCATGTATGCTTCTGCTACTTGTTCTACATCAGACTTCTTCCGCAAACGGCGAAACGCTTTGACTCGGTGAGTTTCGCGGCATTCCGACTTCGATGCCCCGGTTGCCGAAATTCAGTTGCCTTTGAATTTCGGGTGATCCCTCTTGAGCATGTATGCTTCTGCTACTTGTTCTACATCAGACTTTCTTCCGCAAACGGCGAAACGCTTTGACTCGGTGAGTTTCGCGGCATTCCGACTTCGATGCCCCGGTTGCCGAAATTCAGTTGCCTTTGAATTTCGGGTGATCCCTCTTGAGCATGTATGCTTCTGCTACTTGTTCTACATCAGACTTTCTTCCGCAAACGGCGAAACGCTTTGACTCGGTGAGTTTCGCGGCATTCCGACTTCGATGCCCCGGTTGCCGAAATTCAGTTGCCTTTGAATTTCGGGTGATCCCTCTTGAGCATGTATGCTTCTGCTACTTGTTCTACATCAGACTTTCTTCCGCAAACGGCGAAACGCTTTGACTCGGTGAGTTTCGCGGCATTCCGACTTCGATGCCCCGGTTGCCGAAATTCAGTTGCCTTTGAATTTCGGGTGATCCCTCTTGAGCATGTATGCTTCTGCTACTTGTTCTACATCAGACTTTCTTCCGCAAACGGCGAAACGCTTTGACTCGGTGAGTTTCGCGGCATTCCGACTTCGATGCCCGGTTGCCGAAATTCAGTTGCCTTTGAATTTCGGGTGATCCCTCTTGAGCATGTATGCTTCTGCTACTTGTTCTACATCAGACTTTCTTCCGCAAACGGCGAAACGCTTTGACTCGGTGAGTTTCGCGGCATTCCGACTTCGATGCCCCGGTTGCCGAAATTCAGTTGCCTTTGAATTTCGGGTGATCCCTCTTGAGCATGTATGCTTCTGCTACTTGTTCTACATCAGACTTTCTTCCGCAAACGGCGAAACGCTTTGACTCGGTGAGTTTCGCGGCATTCCGACTTCGATGCCCCGGTTGCCGAAATTCAGTTGCCTTTGAATTTCGGGTGATCCCTCTTGAGCATGTATGCTTCTGCTACTTGTTCTACATCAGACTTTCTTCCGCAAACGGCGAAACGCTTTGACTCGGTGAGTTTCGCGGCATTCCGACTTCGATGCCCCGGTTGCCGAAATTCAATTGCCTTTGAATTTCAGGTGATCCCTCTTGAGCATGTATGCTTCTGCTACTTGTTCTACAACAGACTTTCTTCCGCAAATGGCGAAACGCTTTGACTCGGTGAGTTTCGCCGCATTCCGACTTCGATGCCCCCGTTGCCGAAATTCAGTTGCCTTTGAATTTCGGGTGATCCCTCTTATGCATTTATGCTTCTGCTACTTGTTCTACATCAGACTTCCTTCTGCAAACGGCAAAACATTTTGACTCGGTGAGTTTTGCGGCATTACGACTTCGATGCCCCGGTTGTCGAAATTCAGTTGCCTTTGAATTTCGGGTTATCCCTTTTGAGCATGTATGCTTCTGCTCGTTTTTCTACATCAGACTTTCTTCCGCAAATGGCGAAACGCTTTGACTCGGTGAGTTTCGCCGCATTCCGACTTCGATGCCTCGTTTGCCGAAATTCAATTGCCTTTGAATTTCGGGTGATCCCTCTTGAGCATGTATGCTTCTGCTACTTGTTCTACATCAGACTTCCTTCCGCAAACGGCGCAACGATTTGACTCGGTGAGTTTGGCGGCATTCTGACTTCGATGCCCCGGTTGCCGAAATTCAGTTGCCTTCGAATTTTGGGTGATTGCTCTTGAGCATGTATGCTTCTGCTACTTGTTCTACATCAGACTTTCTTCCGCAAACGACGAATCGCTTTGACTCGGTGAGTTTCGCGGCATTCCCACTTTGATGCCCCGGTTGCCGAAATTCAGTTGCCTTTAAATTTCGGGTGATCCCTCTTGAGTATTTATGCTTCTGCTACTTGTTCTACATCAGACTTCCTTCGGCAAACGGCGAAACGTTTTGACTCGGTGAGTTTCGCGGCATTCCGACTTCGATGCCCCGGTTGCCGAAATTCAGTTGCCTTTGAATTTCGGGTGATCCCTCTTGAGCATGTATGCTTCTGCTACTTGTTCTACATCAGACTTTCTTCCGCAAACGGCGAAACGCTTTGACTCGGTGAGTTTCGCGGCATTCCGACTTCGATGCCCCGGTTGCCGAAATTCAGTTGCCTTTGAATTTCGGGTGATCCCTCTTGAGCATGTATGCTTCTGCTACTTGTTCTACATCAGACTTTCTTCCGCAAACGGCGAAACGCTTTGACTCGGTGAGTTTCGCGGCATTCCGACTTCGATGCCCCGGTTGCCGAAATTCAGTTGCCTTTGAATTTCGGGTGATCCCTCTTGAGCATGTATGCTTCTGCTACTTGTTCTACATCAGACTTTCTTCCGCAAACGGCGAAACGCTTTGACTCGGTGAGTTTCGCGGCATTCCGACTTCGATGCCCCGGTTGCCGAAATTCAGTTGCCTTTGAATTTCGGGTGATCCCTCTTGAGCATGTATGCTTCTGCTACTTGTTCTACATCAGACTTTCTTCCGCAAACGGCGAAACGCTTTGACTCGGTGAGTTTCGCGGCATTCCGACTTCGATGCCCCGGTTGCCGAAATTCAGTTGCCTTTGAATTTCGGGTGATCCCTCTTGAGCATGTATGCTTCTGCTACTTGTTCTACATCAGACTTTCTTCCGCAAACGGCGAAACGCTTTGACTCGGTGAGTTTCGCGGCATTCCGACTTCGATGCCCCGGTTGCCGAAATTCAGTTGCCTTTGAATTTCGGGTGATCCCTCTTGAGCATGTATGCTTCTGCTACTTGTTCTACATCAGACTTTCTTCCGCAAACGGCGAAACGCTTTGACTCGGTGAGTTTCGCGGCATTCCGACTTCGATGCCCCGGTTGCCGAAATTCAGTTGCCTTTGAATTTCGGGTGATCCCTCTTGAGCATGTATGCTTCTGCTACTTGTTCTACATCAGACTTTCTTCCGCAAACGGCGAAACGCTTTGACTCGGTGAGTTTCGCGGCATTCCGACTTCGATGCCCCGGTTGCCGAAATTCAGTTGCCTTTGAATTTCGGGTGATCCCTCTTGAGCATGTATGCTTCTGCTACTTGTTCTACATCAGACTTTCTTCCGCAAACGGCGAAACGCTTTGACTCGGTGAGTTTCGCGGCATTCCGACTTCGATGCCCCGGTTGCCGAAATTCAGTTGCCTTTGAATTTCGGGTGATCCCTCTTGAGCATGTATGCTTCTGCTACTTGTTCTACATCAGACTTTCTTCCGCAAACGGCGAAACGCTTTGACTCGGTGAGTTTCGCGGCATTCCGACTTCGATGCCCCGGTTGCCGAAATTCAGTTGCCTTTGAATTTCGGGTGATCCCTCTTGAGCATGTATGCTTCTGCTACTTGTTCTACATCAGACTTTCTTCCGCAAACGGCGAAACGCTTTGACTCGGTGAGTTTCGCGGCATTCCGACTTCGATGCCCCGGTTGCCGAAATTCAGTTGCCTTTGAATTTCGGGTGATCCCTCTTGAGCATGTATGCTTCTGCTACTTGTTCTACATCAGACTTTCTTCCGCAAACGGCGAAACGCTTTGACTCGGTGAGTTTCGCGGCATTCCGACTTCGATGCCCCGGTTGCCGAAATTCAGTTGCCTTTGAATTTCGGGTGATCCCTCTTGAGCATGTATGCTTCTGCTACTTGTTCTACATCAGACTTTCTTCCGCAAACGGCGAAACGCTTTGACTCGGTGAGTTTCGCGGCATTCCGACTTCGATGCCCCGGTTGCCGAAATTCAGTTGCCTTTGAATTTCGGGTGATCCCTCTTGAGCATGTATGCTTCTGCTACTTGTTCTACATCAGACTTTCTTCCGCAAACGGCGAAACGCTTTGACTCGGTGAGTTTCGCGGCATTCCGACTTCGATGCCCCGGTTGCCGAAATTCAGTTGCCTTTGAATTTCGGGTGATCCCTCTTGAGCATGTATGCTTCTGCTACTTGTTCTACATCAGACTTTCTTCCGCAAACGGCGAAACGCTTTGACTCGGTGAGTTTCGCGGCATTCCGACTTCGATGCCCCGGTTGCCGAAATTCAGTGCCTTTGAATTTCGGGTGATCTCTTGAGCATGTATGCTTCTGCTACTTGTTCTACATCAGACTTTCTTCCGCAAACGGCGAAACGCTTTGACTCGGTGAGTTTCGCGGCATTCCGACTTCGATGCCCGGTTGCCGAAATTCAGTTGCCTTTGAATTTCGGGTGATCCCTCTTGAGCATGTATGCTTCTGCTACTTGTTCTACATCAGACTTTCTTCCGCAAACGGCGAAACGCTTTGAATCGGTGAGTTTCGCGGCATTCCGACTTCGATCCCCGGTTGCCGAAATTCAGTTGCCTTTGAATTTCGGGTGATCCCTCTTGAGCATGTATGCTTCTGCTACTTGTTCTACATCAGACTTTCTTCCGCAAACGGCGAAACGCTTTGACTCGGTGAGTTTCGCGGCATTCCGACTTCGATCCCGGTTGCCGAAATTCAGTTGCCTTTGAATTTCGGGTGATCCCTCTTGAGCATGTATGCTTCTGCTACTTGTTCTACATCAGACTTTCTTCCGCAAACGGCGAAACGCTTTGACTCGGTGAGTTTCGCGGCATTCCGACTTCGATCCCCGGTTGCCGAAATTCAGTTGCCTTTGAATTTCGGGTGATCCCTCTTGAGCATGTATGCTTCTGCTACTTGTTCTACATCAGACTTTCTTCCGCAAACGGCGAAACGCTTTGACTCGGTGAGTTTCGCGGCATTCCGACTTCGATGCCCCGGTTGCCGAAATTCAGTTGCCTTTGAATTTCGGGTGATCCCTCTTGAGCATGTATGCTTCTGCTACTTGTTCTACATCAGACTTTCTTCCGCAAACGGCGAAACGCTTTGACTCGGTGAGTTTCGCGGCATTCCGACTTCGATCCCCGGTTGCCGAAATTCAGTTGCCTTTGAATTTCGGGTGATCCCTCTTGAGCATGTATGCTTCTGCTACTTGTTCTACATCAGACTTTCTTCCGCAAACGGCGAAACGCTTTGACTCGGTGAGTTTCGCGGCATTCCGACTTCGATGCCCCGGTTGCCGAAATTCAGTTGCCTTTCAATTTGGGGAGATCCTACTTGAGCATGTTTGCTTCTGCTACTTGTTCTACATCATACTTCTTCCGCGAACGGCGAAACGCTTTGACTCGGTGAGTTTCACGGCATTCTGACTTCGATGCCCCGGTTGCCGAAATTCAGTTGCCTTTGAATTTCGGTTGACCCTCTTGAGCATGTAAGCTTCTGCTAGTTGTTCTACATCAGATTTCTTCCGCAAACGGCGAAACGCTTTGCCTCGGTTAGTTTCGCGGCATTCGGACTTCGATGCCCCGGTTGCCGAAATTCAGTTGCCTTTGAATTTCGGGTGATCGCTCTTGAGCATGTATGCTTCAACTACTTATTCTACATCAGAATTCTTCCGGAAACGGCGCAACGCTTTGCCTCGGTGAGTTTGGCGGCATTCCGACTTCGATGCCCCGGTTGCCGAAATTCAGTTGCCTTTGAATTTCGGGTGATCCTCTTGAGCATGTATGCTTCTGCTACTTGTTCTACATCAGACTTTCTTCCGCAAACGGCGAAACGCTTTGACTCGGTGAGTTTCGCGGCATTCCGACTTCGATGCCCGGTTGCCGAAATTCAGTTGCCTTTGAATTTCGGGTGATCCTCTTGAGCATGTATGCTTCTGCTACTTGTTCTACATCAGACTTTCTTCCGCAAACGGCGAAACGCTTTGACTCGGTGAGTTTCGCGGCATTCCGACTTCGATGCCCCGGTTGCCGAAATTCAGTTGCCTTTGAATTTCGGGTGATCCCTCTTGAGCATGTATGCTTCTGCTACTTGTTCTACATCAGACTTTCTTCCGCAAACGGCGAAACGCTTTGACTCGGTGAGTTTCGCGGCATTCCGACTTCGATGCCCCGGTTGCCGAAATTCAGTTGCCTTTGAATTTCGGGTGATCCCTCTTGAGCATGTATGCTTCTGCTACTTGTTCTACATCAGACTTTCTTCCGCAAACGGCGAAACGCTTTGACTCGGTGAGTTTCGCGGCATTCCGACTTCGATGCCCCGGTTGCCGAAATTCAGTTGCCTTTGAATTTCGGGTGATCCCTCTTGAGCATGTATGCTTCTGCTACTTGTTCTACATCAGACTTTCTTCCGCAAACGGCGAAACGCTTTGACTCGGTGAGTTTCGCGGCATTCCGACTTCGATGCCCCGGTTGCCGAAATTCAGTTGCCTTTGAATTTCGGGTGATCCCTCTTGAGCATGTATGCTTCTGCTACTTGTTCTACATCAGACTTTCTTCCACAAACGGCGAAACGCTTTGACTCGGTGAGTTTCGCGGCATTCCGACTTCGATCCCCCGGTTGCCGAAATTCAGTTGCTTTTGAATTTCGGGTGATCCCTCTTGAGCATGTATGCTTCTGCTACTTGTTCTACATCAGACTTTCTTCCGCAAACGGCGAAACGCTTTGACTCGGTGAGTTTCGCGGTATTTCGACCTCGATGCCCCGGTTGCCGAAATTTAGTTGCCTTTGAATTTCGGGTGATCTCTTGAGCATGTATGCTTTCGCTAGTTGGTCTACATCAGACTTTCTTCCGCAAACGGCAAAACACTTTGAATCGATGAGTTTCGCAGCATTCCGACTTCGATCCCACGGTTGCCGAAATTCAGTTGCCTTTGATTTTCGGGTGATCCCTCTTGCGCATGTATGGTTCTGCTACTTGTTCTACATCAGACTTTCTTCCGCAAACGGCGAAACGCTTTGACTAGGTGAGTTTCGCGGCATTCCGACTTCGATGCCCCGGTTGCCGAAATTGAGTTGCCTTTGAATTTCGGGTGATCGCACTTGAGCATGTATGCTTCTGCTACTTGTTCTACATCAGACTTTCTTCCGCAAATGGCGAAACACTTTGAATAGGTGAGTTTCGCGGCATTCCGACTTCGATGCCCCGGTTGCCGAAATTCAGTTGCCTTTGAATTTCGGGTGATCCTCTTGAGCATGTATGCTTCTGCTACTTGTTCTACATCAGACTTTCTTCCGCAAACGGCGAAACGCTTTGACTCGTGAGTTTCGCGGCATTCCGACTTCGATGCCCCGGTTGCCGAAATTCAGTTGCCTTTGAATTTCGGGTGATCCCTCTTGAGCATGTATGCTTCTGCTACTTGTTCTACATCAGACTTTCTTCCGCAAACGGCGAAACGCTTTGACTCGGTGAGTTTCGCGGCATTCCGACTTCGATGCCCCGGTTGCCGAAATTCAGTTGCCTTTGAATTTCGGGTGATCCTCTTGAGCATGTATGCTTCTGCTACTTGTTCTACATCAGACTTTCTTCCGCAAACGGAAACGCTTTGACTCGGTGAGTTTCGCGGCATTCCGACTTCGATGCCCCGGTTGCCGAAATTCAGTTGCCTTTGAATTTCGGGTGATCCCTCTTGAGCATGTATGCTTCTGCTACTTGTTCTACATCAGACTTTCTTCCGCAAACGGCGAAACGCTTTGACTCGGTGAGTTTCGCGGCATTCCGACTTCGATGCCCCGGTTGCCGAAATTCAGTTGCCTTTGAATTTCGGGTGATCCTCTTGAGCATGTATGCTTCTGCTACTTGTTCTACATCAGACTTTCTTCCGCAAACGGCGAAAGCTTTGACTCGGTGAGTTTCGCGGCATTCCGACTTCGATGCCCGGTTGCCGAAATTCAGTTGCCTTTGAATTTCGGGTGATCCCTCTTGAGCATGTATGCTTCTGCTACTTGTTCTACATCAGACTTTCTTCCGCAAACGGCGAAACGCTTTGACTCGGTGAGTTTCGCGGCATTCCGACTTCGATGCCCCGGTTGCCGAAATTCAGTTGCCTTTGAATTTCGGGTGATCCCTCTTGAGCATGTATGCTTCTGCTACTTGTTCTACATCAGACTTTCTTCCGCAAACGGCGAAACGCTTTGACTCGGTGAGTTTCGCGGCATTCCGACTTCGATCCCCGGTTGCCGAAATTCAGTTGCCTTTGAATTTCGGGTGATCCCTCTTGAGCATGTATGCTTCTGCTACTTGTTTCTACATCAGACTTTCTTCCGCAAACGGCGAAACGCTTTGACTCGGTGAGTTTCGCGGCATTCCGACTTCGATGCCCCGGTTGCCGAAATTCAGTTGCCTTTGAATTTCGGGTGATCCCTCTTGAGCATGTATGCTTCTGCTACTTGTTCTACCTCAGACTTTCTTCCGCAAACGGCGAAACGCTTTGACTCGGTGAGTTTCGCAGCATTCGGACTTCGATGCCCCGGTTGCTGAAATTCAGTTGCCTTTGAATTTGGGGTGATCTCTTGAGCATGTATGCTTCTGCTACTTGTTCTACCTCAGACTTTCTTCCGCAAACGGCGAAACGCTTTGACTCGGTGAGTTTCGCGGCATTCCGACTTCGATGCCCCGGTTGCCGAAATTCAGTTGCCTTTGAATTTCGGGTGATCTCTTGAGCATGTATGCTTCTGCTACTTGTTCTACCTTCTTTTTTCTTTCTGAGTTTCCATTCTTTTCTTTGCCTTTCTTTGCCTTTTTTTTTTTTTTTTTCTGCTTTTTTTTACATCAGACTTTCTTCCGCAAACGGCGAAACGCTTTGACTCGGTGAGTTTCGCGGCATTCCGACTTCGATGCCCCGGTTGCCGAAATTCAGTTGCCTTTGAATTTCGGGTGATCCCTCTTGAGCATGTATGCTTCTGCTACTTGTTCTACCTCAGACTTTCTTCCGCAAACGGCGAAACGCTTTGACTCGGTGAGTTTCGCGGCATTCCGACTTCGATGCCCCGGTTGCCGAAATTCAGTTGCCTTTGAATTTCGGGTGATCCCTCTTGAGCATGTATGCTTCTGCTACTTGTTGTACATCAGACTTTCTTCCGCAAACCGCGAAATGCTTTCACTCGGTGAGTTTCACGGCATTCCGCCTTCAATGCCCCGGTTGCTGAAATTCAGTTAACTTTGAATTTCGAGTGATCTCTTGAGCATGTATGCTTCTGCTACTTGGTCTACATCAGACTTTCTTCCGCAAACGGCGAAACGCTTTGAATCGGTGAGTTTCGCGGCATTCCGACTTCGATGCCCCGGTTGCCGAAATTCAGTTGCCTTTGAATTTCGGGTGATCCCTCTTGAGCATGTATGCTTCTGCTACTTGTTCTACATCAGACTTTCTTCCGCAAACGGCGAAACGCTTTGACTCGGTGAGTTTCGCGGCATTCCGACTTCGATGCCCCGGTTGCCGAAATTCAGTTGCCTTTGAATTTCGGGTGATCCCTCTTGAGCATGTATGCTTCTGCTACTTGTTCTACATCAGACTTTCTTCCGCAAACGGCGAAACGCTTTGACTCGGTGAGTTTCGCGGCATTCCGACTTCGATGCCCCGGTTGCCGAAATTCAGTTGCCTTTGAATTTCGGGTGATCCCTCTTGAGCATGTATGCTTCTGCTACTTGTTCTACATCAGACTTCTTCCGCAAACGGCGAAACGCTTTGACTCGGTGAGTTTCGCGGCATTCCGACTTCGATGCCCGGTTGCCGAAATTCAGTTGCCTTTGAATTTCGGGTGATCCTCTTGAGCATGTATGCTTCTGCTACTTGTTCTACATCAGACTTTCTTCCGCAAACGGCGAAACGCTTTGACTCGGTGAGTTTCGCGGCATTCCGACTTCGATGCCCCGGTTGCCGAAATTCAGTTGCCTTTGAATTTCGGGTGATCCCTCTTGAGCATGTATGCTTCTGCTACTTGTTCTACATCAGACTTTCTTCCGCAAACGGCGAAACGCTTTGACTCGGTGAGTTTCGCGGCATTCCGACTTCGATGCCCCGGTTGCCGAAATTCAGTTGCCTTTGAATTTCGGGTGATCCTCTTGAGCATGTATGCTTCTGCTACTTGTTCTACATCAGACTTTCTTCCGCAAACGGCGAAACGCTTTGACTCGGTGAGTTTCGCGGCATTCCGACTTCGATGCCCCGGTTGCCGAAATTCAGTTGCCTTTGAATTTCGGGTGATCCCTCTTGAGCATGTATGCTTTCTGCTACTTGTTCTACATCAGACTTTCTTCCGCAAACGGCGAAACGCTTTGACTCGGTGAGTTTCGCGGCATTCCGACTTCGATCCCCGGTTGCCGAAATTCAGTTGCCTTTGAATTTCGGGTGATCCCTCTTGAGCATGTATGCTTCTGCTACTTGTTCTACATCAGACTTTCTTCCGCAAACGGCGAAACGCTTTGACTCGGTGAGTTTCGCGGCATTCCGACTTCGATGCCCCGGTTGCCGAAATTCAGTTGCCTTTGAATTTCGGGTGATCCCTCTTGAGCATGTATGCTTCTGCTACTTGTTCTACATCAGACTTTCTTCCGCAAACGGCGAAACGCTTTGACTCGGTGAGTTTCGCGGCATTCCGACTTCGATGCCCCGGTTGCCGAAATTCAGTTGCCTTTGAATTTCGGGTGATCCCTCTTGAGCATGTATGCTTCTGCTACTTGTTCTACATCAGACTTCTTCCGCAAACGGCGAAACGCTTTGACTCGGTGAGTTTCGCGGCATTCCGACTTCGATGCCCCGGTTGCCGAAATTCAGTTGCCTTTGAATTTCGGGTGATCCCTCTTGAGCATGTATGCTTCTGCTACTTGTTCATCAGACTTTCTTCCGCAAACGGCGAAACGCTTTGACTCGGTGAGTTTCGCGGCATTCCGACTTCGATCCCCGGTTGCCGAAATTCAGTTGCCTTTGAATTTCGGGTGATCCCTCTTGAGCATGTATGCTTCTGCTACTTGTTCTACATCAGACTTTCTTCCGCAAACGGCGAAACGCTTTGACTCGGTGAGTTTCGCGGCATTCCGACTTCGATGCCCCGGTTGCCGAAATTCAGTTGCCTTTGAATTTCGGGTGATCCCTCTTGAGCATGTATGCTTCTGCTACTTGTTCTACATCAGACTTTCTTCCGCAAACGGCGAAACGCTTTGACTCGGTGAGTTTCGCGGCATTCCGACTTCGATGCCCGGTTGCCGAAATTCAGTTGCCTTTGAATTTCGGGTGATCCTCTTGAGCATGTATGCTTCTGCTACTTGTTCTACATCAGACTTTCTTCCGCAAACGGCGAAACGCTTTGACTCGGTGAGTTTCGCGGCATTCCGACTTCGATGCCCCGGTTGCCGAAATTCAGTTGCCTTTGAATTTCGGGTGATCCCTCTTGAGCATGTATGCTTCTGCTACTTGTTCTACATCAGACTTTCTTCCGCAAACGGCGAAACGCTTTGACTCGGTGAGTTTCGCGGCATTCCGACTTCGATGCCCGGTTGCCGAAATTCAGTTGCCTTTGAATTTCGGGTGATCCCTCTTGAGCATGTATGCTTCTGCTACTTGTTCTACATCAGACTTTCTTCCGCAAACGGCGAAACGCTTTGACTCGGTGAGTTTCGCGGCATTCCGACTTCGATGCCCCGGTTGCCGAAATTCAGTTGCCTTTGAATTTCGGGTGATCCCTCTTGAGCATGTATGCTTCTGCTACTTGTTCTACATCAGACTTTCTTCCGCAAACGGCGAAACGCTTTGACTCGGTGAGTTTCGCGGCATTCCGACTTCGATGCCCGGTTGCCGAAATTCAGTTGCCTTTGAATTTCGGGTGATCCCTCTTGAGCATGTATGCTTCTGCTACTTGTTCTACATCAGACTTTCTTCCGCAAACGGCGAAACGCTTTGACTCGGTGAGTTTCGCGGCATTCCGACTTCGATGCCCCGGTTGCCGAAATTCAGTTGCCTTTGAATTTCGGGTGATCCTCTTGAGCATGTATGCTTCTGCTACTTGTTCTACATCAGACTTTCTTCCGCAAACGGCGAAACGCTTTGACTCGGTGAGTTTCGCGGCATTCCGACTTCGATGCCCCGGTTGCCGAAATTCAGTTGCCTTTGAATTTCGGGTGATCCCTCTTGAGCATGTATGCTTCTGCTACTTGTTCTACATCACACTTCTTCCGCAAACGGCGAAACGCTTTGACTCGGTGAGTTTCGCGGCATTCCGACTTCGATCCCCGGTTGCCGAAATTCAGTTGCCTTTGAATTTCGGGTGATCCCTCTTGAGCATGTATGCTTCTGCTACTTGTTCTACATCAGACTTTCTTCCGCAAACGGCGAAACGCTTTGACTCGGTGAGTTTCGCGGCATTCCGACTTCGATGCCCCGGTTGCCGAAATTCAGTTGCCTTTGAATTTCGGGTGATCCCTCTTGAGCATGTATGCTTCTGCTACTTGTTCTACATCAGACTTTTTCCGCAAACGGCGAAACGCTTTGACTCGGTGAGTTTCGCGGCATTCCGACTTCGATGCCCGGTTGCCGAAATTCAGTTGCCTTTGAATTTCGGGTGATCCCTCTTGAGCATGTATGCTTCTGCTACTTGTTCTACATCAGACTTTCTTCCGCAAACGGCGAAACGCTTTGACTCGGTGAGTTTCGCGGCATTCCGACTTCGATGCCCCGGTTGCCGAAATTCAGTTGCCTTTGAATTTCGGGTGATCCCTCTTGAGCATGTATGCTTCTGCTACTTGTTCTACATCAGACTTTCTTCCGCAAACGGCGAAACGCTTTGACTCGGTGAGTTTCGCGGCATTCCGACTTCGATGCCCCGTTGCCGAAATTCAGTTGCCTTTGAATTTCGGGTGATCCCTCTTGAGCATGTATGCTTCTGCTACTTGTTCTACATCAGACTTTCTTCCGCAAACGGCGAAACGCTTTGACTCGGTGAGTTTCGCGGCATTCCGACTTCGATGCCCCGGTTGCCGAAATTCAGTTGCCTTTGAATTTCGGGTGATCCCTCTTGAGCATGTATGCTTCTGCTACTTGTTCTACATCAGACTTTCTTCCGCAAACGGCGAAACGCTTTGACTCGGTGAGTTTCGCGGCATTCCGACTTCGATGCCCCGGTTGCCGAAATTCAGTTGCCTTTGAATTTCGGGTGATCCCTCTTGAGCATGTATGCTTCTGCTACTTGTTCTACATCAGACTTTCTTCCGCAAACGGCGAAACGCTTTGACTCGGTGAGTTTCGCGGCATTCCGACTTCGATCCCGGTTGCCGAAATTCAGTTGCCTTTGAATTTCGGGTGATCTCTTGAGCATGTATGCTTCTGCTACTTGTTCTACATCAGACTTTCTTCCGCAAACGGCGAAACGCTTTGACTCGGTGAGTTTCGCGGCATTCCGACTTCGATGCCCGGTTGCCGAAATTCAGTTGCCTTTGAATTTCGGGTGATCCCTCTTGAGCATGTATGCTTCTGCTACTTGTTCTACATCACACTTTCTTCCGCAAACGGCGAAACGCTTTGACTCGGTGAGTTTCGCGGCATTCCGACTTCGATCCCCGGTTGCCGAAATTCAGTTGCCTTTGAATTTCGGGTGATCCCTCTTGAGCATGTATGCTTCTGCTACTTGTTCTACATCAGACTTTCTTCCGCAAACGGCGAAACGCTTTGACTCGGTGAGTTTCGCGGCATTCCGACTTCGATCCCCGGTTGCCGAAATTCAGTTGCCTTTGAATTTCGGGTGATCCCTCTTGAGCATGTATGCTTCTGCTACTTGTTCTACATCAGACTTTCTTCCGCAAACGGCGAAACGCTTTGACTCGGTGAGTTTCGCGGCATTCCGACTTCGATGCCCCGGTTGCCGAAATTCAGTTGCCTTTGAATTTCGGTGATCTCTTGAGCATGTATGCTTCTGCTACTTGTTCTACATCAGACTTTCTTCCGCAAACGGCGAAACGCTTTGACTCGGTGAGTTTCGCGGCATTCCGACTTCGATGCCCCGGTTGCCGAAATTCAGTTGCCTTTGAATTTCGGGTGATCCTCTTGAGCATGTATGCTTCTGCTACTTGTTCTACATCAGACTTTCTTCCGCAAACGGCGAAACGCTTTGACTCGGTGAGTTTCGCGGCATTCCGACTTCGATGCCCCGGTTGCTGCGAAATTCAGTTGCCTTTGAATTTCGGGTGACCTCTTGAGCATGTATGCTTCTGCTACTTGTTCTACATCAGACTTCTTCCGCAAACGGCGAAACGCTTTGACTCGGTGAGTTTCGCGGCATTCCGACTTCGATGCCCCGGTTGCCGAAATTCAGTTGCCTTTGAATTTCGGGTGATCCCTCTTGAGCATGTATGCTTCTGCTACTTGTTCTACATCAGACTTTCTTCCGCAAACGGCGAAACGCTTTGACTCGGTGAGTTTCGCGGCATTCCGACTTCGATGCCCCGGTTGCCGAAATTCAGTTGCCTTTGAATTTCGGGTGATCCCTCTTGAGCATGTATGCTTCTGCTACTTGTTCTACATCAGACTTTCTTCCGCAAACGGCGAAACGCTTTGACTCGGTGAGTTTCGCGGCATTCCGACTTCGATGCCCCGGTTGCCGAAATTCAGTTGCCTTTGAATTTCGGGTGATCCCTCTTGAGCATGTATGCTTCTGCTACTTGTTCTACATCAGACTTTTTCCGCAAACGGCGAAACGCTTTGACTCGGTGAGTTTCGCGGCATTCCGACTTCGATGCCCCGGTTGCCGAAATTCAGTTGCCTTTGAATTTCGGGTGATCCTCTTGAGCATGTATGCTTCTGCTACTTGTTCTACATCAGACTTTCTTCCGCAAACGGCGAAACGCTTTGACTCGGTGAGTTTCGCGGCATTCCGACTTCGATGCCCGGTTGCCGAAATTCAGTTGCCTTTGAATTTCGGGTGATCCCTCTTGAGCATGTATGCTTCTGCTACTTGTTCTACATCAGACTTTCTTCCGCAAACGGCGAAACGCTTTGACTCGGTGAGTTTCGCGGCATTCCGACTTCGATCCCGGTTGCCGAAATTCAGTTGCCTTTGAATTTCGGGTGATCCTTCTTGAGCATGTATGCTTCTGCTACTTGGTCAACATCAGACTTTCTTCCCCAAACGGCGAAACGCTTTGACTCGGTGAGTTTCGCGGCATTCCGACTTCGATGCCCCGGTTGCCGAAATTGAGTTGCCTTTGAACTTCGGGTGATCCCTCTTGAGCATGTATGCTTCTGCTACTTGTTCTACATCAGACTTTCTTCCCCAAACGGGGAAACGCTTTGACTCGGTGAGTTTCGCGGTATTCCGACTTCGATGCCCCTGTTGCCGAAATTCAGTTGCCTTTGAATTTCGGGTGATCTCTTGAGCATGTATGCTTCTGCTACTTGTTCTACATCAGACTTTCTTCCTTAAACGGCGAAACGCTTTCAATCGGTGAGTTTCGCGGCATTCTGACTTCGATCCCCCGGTTGGTGAAATTCAGTTGCCTTTGAATTTCGGGTGATCTCTTGAGCATGTATGCTTCTGCTACTTGTTCTACATCAGACTTTCTTCCGCAAACGCGAAACGCTTTGACTCGGTGAGTTTCGCGGCATTCCGACTTCGATGCCCCGGTTGCCGAAATTCAGTTGCCTTTGAATTTCGGGTGATCCCTCTTGAGCATGTATGCTTCTGCTACTTGTTCTACATCACACTTTCTTCCGCAAACGGCGAAACGCTTTGACTCGGTGAGTTTCGCGGCATTCCGACTTCGATCCCCCGGTTGCCGAAATTCAATTGCCTTTGAATTTCGGGTGATCCCTCTTGAGCATGTATGCTTCTGCTACTTGTTCTACATCAGACTTTCTTCCGCAAACGGCGAAACGCTTTGACTCGGTGAGTTTCGCGGCATTCCGACTTCGATGCCCCGGTTGCCGAAATTCAGTTGCCTTTGAATTTCGGGTGATCCCTCTTGAGCATGTATGCTTCTGCTACTTGTTCTACATCAGACTTTCTTCCGCAAACGGCGAAACGCTTTGACTCGGTGAGTTTCGCGGCATTCCGACTTCGATGCCCCGGTTGCCGAAATTCAGTTGCCTTTGAATTTCGGGTGATCCCTCTTGAGCATGTATGCTTCTGCTACTTGTTCTACATCAGACTTTCTTCCGCAAACGGCGAAACGCTTTGACTCGGTGAGTTTCGCGGCATTCCGACTTCGATGCCCCGGTTGCCGAAATTCAGTTGCCTTTGAATTTCGGGTGATCCTCTTGAGCATGTATGCTTCTGCTACTTGTTCTACATCAGACTTTCTTCCGCAAACGGCGAAACGCTTTGATCGGTGAGTTTCGCGGCATTCCGACTTCGATGCCCCGGTTGCCGAAATTCAGTTGCCTTTGAATTTCGGGTGATCCCTCTTGAGCATGTATGCTTCTGCTACTTGTTCTACATCAGACTTTCTTCCGCAAACGGCGAAACGCTTTGACTCGGTGAGTTTCGCGGCATTCCGACTTCGATCCCCGGTTGCCGAAATTCAGTTGCCTTTGAATTTCGGGTGATCCTCTTGAGCATGTATGCTTCTGCTACTTGTTCTACATCAGACTTTCTTCCGCAAACGGCGAAACGCTTTGACTCGGTGAGTTTCGCGGCATTCCGACTTCGATGCCCCGGTTGCCGAAATTCAGTTGCCTTTGAATTTCGGGTGATCCCTCTTGAGCATGTATGCTTCTGCTACTTGTTCTACATCAGACTTTCTTCCGCAAACGGCGAAACGCTTTGACTCGGTGAGTTTCGCGGCATTCCGACTTCGATGCCCCGGTTGCCGAAATTCAGTTGCCTTTGAATTTCGGTGATCCTCTTGAGCATGTATGCTTCTGCTACTTGTTCTACATCAGACTTTCTTCCGCAAACGGCGAAACGCTTTGACTCGGTGAGTTTCGCGGCATTCCGACTTCGATGCCCCGGTTGCCGAAATTCAGTTGCCTTTGAATTTCGGGTGATCCCTCTTGAGCATGTATGCTTCTGCTACTTGTTCTACATCAGACTTTCTTCCGCAAACGGCGAAACGCTTTGACTCGGTGAGTTTCGCGGCATTCCGACTTCGATGCCCCGGTTGCCGAAATTCAGTTGCCTTTGAATTTCGGGTGATCCCTCTTGAGCATGTATGCTTCTGCTACTTGTTCTACATCAGACTTTTTCCGCAAACGGCGAAACGCTTTGACTCGGTGAGTTTCGCGGCATTCCGACTTCGATGCCCCGGTTGCCGAAATTCAGTTGCCTTTGAATTTCGGGTGATCCCTCTTGAGCATGTATGCTTCTGCTACTTGTTCTACATCAGACTTTCTTCCGCAAACGGCGAAACGCTTTGACTCGGTGAGTTTCGCGGCATTCCGACTTCGATGCCCCGGTTGCCGAAATTCAGTTGCCTTTGAATTTCGGGTGATCCTCTTGAGCATGTATGCTTCTGCTACTTGTTCTACATCAGACTTTCTTCCGCAAACGGCGAAACGCTTTGACTCGGTGAGTTTCGCGGCATTCCGACTTCGATGCCCCGGTTGCCGAAATTCAGTTGCCTTTGAATTTCGGGTGATCCCTCTTGAGCATGTATGCTTCTGCTACTTGTTCTACATCAGACTTCTTCCGCAAACGGCGAAACGCTTTGACTCGGTGAGTTTCGCGGCATTCCGACTTCGATGCCCCGGTTGCCGAAATTCAGTTGCCTTTGAATTTCGGGTGATCTCTTGAGCATGTATGCTTCTGCTACTTGTTCTACATCAGACTTTCTTCCGCAAACGGCGAAACGCTTTGACTCGGTGAGTTTCGCGGCATTCCTACTTCGATGCCCCGGTTGCCGAAATTCAGTTGCCTTTGAATTTCGGGTGATCCCTCTTGAGCATGTATGCTTCTGCTACTTGTTCTACATCAGACTTTCTTCCGCAAACGGCGAAACGCTTTGACTCGGTGAGTTTCGCGGCATTCCGACTTCGATCCCCCGGTTGCCGAAATTCAGTTGCCTTTGAATTTCGGGTGATCCCTCTTGAGCATGTATGCTTCTGCTACTTGTTCTACATCAGACTTTCTTCCGCAAACGGCGAAACGCTTTGACTCGGTGAGTTTCGCGGCATTCCGACTTCGATCCCCGGTTGCCGAAATTCAGTTGCCTTTGAATTTCGGGTGATCCCTCTTGAGCATGTATGCTTCTGCTACTTGTTCTACATCAGACTTTCTTCCGCAAACGGCGAAACGCTTTGACTCGGTGAGTTTCGCGGCATTCCGACTTCGATGCCCCGGTTGCCGAAATTCAGTTGCCTTTGAATTTCGGGTGATCCTCTTGAGCATGTATGCTTCTGCTACTTGTTCTACATCAGACTTTCTTCCGCAAACGGCGAAACGCTTTGATCGGTGAGTTTCGCGGCATTCCGACTTCGATGCCCCGGTTGCCGAAATTCAGTTGCCTTTGAATTTCGGGTGATCCTTTCTCATCATTTGCTATGTATGCTTCTGCTACTTGTTTACATCAGACTTTCTTCCGCAAACGGCGAAACGCTTTGACTCGGTGAGTTTCGCGGCATTCCGACTTCGATGCCCCGGTTGCCGAAATTCAGTTGCCTTTGAATTTCGGGTGATCCTCTTGAGCATGTATGCTTCTGCTACTTGTTCTACATCAGACTTTCTTCCGCAAACGGCGAAACGCTTTGACTCGGTGAGTTTCGCGGCATTCCGACTTCGATGCCCCGGTTGCCGAAATTCAGTTGCCTTTGAATTTCGGGTGATCCCTCTTGAGCATGTATGCTTCTGCTACTTGTTCTACATCAGACTTTCTTCCGCAAACGGCGAAACGCTTTGACTCGGTGAGTTTCGCGGCATTCCGACTTCGATGCCCCGGTTGCCGAAATTCAGTTGCCTTTGAATTTCGGGTGATCCTCTTGAGCATGTATGCTTCTGCTACTTGTTCTACATCAGACTTTCTTCCGCAAACGGCGAAACGCTTTGACTCGATGAGTTTCGCGGCATTCCGACTTCGATGCCCGGTTGCCGAAATTCAGTTGCCTTTGAATTTCGGGTGATCCCTCTTGAGCATGTATGCTTCTGCTACTTGTTCTACATCAGACTTTCTTCCGCAAACGGCGAAACGCTTTGACTCGGTGAGTTTCGCGGCATTCCGACTTCGATGCCCCGGTTGCCGAAATTCAGTTGCCTTTGAATTTCGGGTGATCCCTCTTGAGCATGTATGCTTCTGCTACTTGTTCTACATCAGACTTTCTTCCGCAAACGGCGAAACGCTTTGAATCGGTGAGTTTCGCGGCATTCCTACTTCGATCCCACGGTTGCCGAAATTCAGTTGCCTTTGAATTTCGGGTGATCTCTTGAGCATGTATGCTTCTGCTACTTGTTCTACATCAGACTTTCTTCCGCAAACGGCGAAACGCTTTGACTCGGTGAGTTTCGCGGCATTCCGACTTCGATGCCCCGGTTGCCGAAATTCTGTTGCCTTTGAATTTCAGGTGATCTCTTGAGCATGTATGCTTCTGCTACTTGTTCTACATCAGACTTTCTTCCGTAAACGGTGAAACGTTTTGACTCGGTGAGTTTCGCGGCATTCCGACTTCGATGCCCCGGTTGCCGAAATTCAGTTGCCTTTTAATTTCGGGTGATCCCTCTTGAGCATGTATGCTTCTGCTACTTGTTCTACCTCAGACTTTCTTCCGCAAACGGCGAAACGCTTTGACTCGGTGAGTTTCGCGGCATTCCGACTTCGATCCCCGGTTGCCGAAATTCAGTTGCCTTTGAATTTCGGGTGATCCCTCTTGAGCATGTATGCTTCTGCTACTTGTTCTACATCACACTTTCTTCCGCAAACGGCGAAACGCTTTGA
>CM055355.1:774198-782983 GCA_029228515.1 Populus alba x Populus x berolinensis | reverse complement strand
GGGCGCGTTGGGGCTGTCCTATTGGTATGGCACGAGCGCTGGCAAATCAGAGTGCGTGTGCGCGCCGCAGCCGGCGGATAAGCAGCCCCAACGCGTCCCAACGGCTTGGAGCGGGGGTCACAGGGACGGTGGCCTGGAATCGGGTCGTCGCCGCCCGGAAAACGGGTCATCGATGGCGGCGTTACTTCGGGCCAGAGGCCCCCCACGTTAGTCCGAGTGGTTAGCAGCAGCTCACATATCCCCCGCGGCAGGCCTATGGGCGCCAGCCAGCGCGCCCCCTGGCCAGTCAGGGGGCACCCCCCTAAAGAGCTATAAGTGTTATTGCAGGAAAAAAGCTCTGGCAGGTTAGACACTATCTAGGTCCCAGCTGTCACCCCCCCTCTAAAAAATTCATTTCTTGGTATTTTTGAGCTGAAATTTTGCACATAGGTTGGCAAAAATCCAATCCACCTTCTATAAATTTTCCCAGATTTTTTTCGAGGTCGGGAAGTATTTTTTTAATTTTCCAACCATTAAAAAATTCAAGGAAATACGCAAAATTAGGGAACCGGCCCGGAATGACCCCAAATTCGGCTGGCAGCCTCACAAAAAATATGGCTGATTTTACTGGATTGATTTGCATGTGGAAAGCACGACGTTTTCTAGGCGGAAATGCGGGAAAACATATCAGAGCGCATGTCCGCTAGGCCGCGGACGTACGGGCCTGGCCCCTGCAGCGCCTTAGCCTCTCTCCGCGCGGGGGGCAGGCAAGAGCGCGGGGGGGCAGGGCCCGAAGGCAGCCCCCCTGCGGAGCCAGATAGCAAGCCGAGCAGGGGCTGTCCCCCGCGTCAAGCCCCCGTTGCCGTGAGCCTGCCCCCTAAGACGAATTTTCCTGCCTGGCCTGGCCAGCCCAGCGGGTCCCAGCCGTGGTTCGTCCAACAAATCTGCGCTGCCGATGTTTTTGTTTTGTTATCCGCTGACGGGCCTCCAGCGGCACAAATCCCACGCTGCCGATTTTTTTCCCACTGTCGGCATCGCTGCCGATTTTTCCCAAGTGCAGGATCGCGCTGCCGATTTTCCGCGACGGGCTGCAGGGTTCACACAAATCGCGCTGCCGATTTTCCCGACGGGACTGCAGCGGCACAAATCCGCGCTGCCGATTTTTTTCCCATGTCGGCATCGCTGCCGATTTTCCGCGACGGGCCTGAGGGTTACAAAATCTGCGCTGCCGATTTTCCCGACGGGCTGCAGCGGCACAAATCCGCGCTGCCGATTTTTCCACTGTCGGCATCGCTGCCGCTGCCCCTGCCCCAGCGTGTACCTAGTAGCCTCTCCCGCGCGGGGGGCAGGCAAGAGCGCGGGGGCCAGGGCCCGAAGGCAGCCCCCCGCGGGTAAGATAGCAAGCCAGCAGGGGCTGTCCCCGCGTCAGCCCCCGTTGCGCAGCGCAGCATGGCTGCTGGGAATCATTGCGCGCTGCGGCGCGCCCCAATCGCCCAAGAGCCAAGGGCCCCAAGGGCCCCAGGCCTCAGGCCCAGGCCCCCAGGCCCCAGCGCCCAGCGCCAAGCGCGGGCGCGGGGGGCGGGCACGCGGCTCGCCGCGCGTGTGTGATTTTTATAGGGACGGTGGCGGAATCGGGTCGTCGCCGGCCGGAAAAGGGTCATCGATGGCGGCGTTACTTCGGGCCGTGAGGCCCCCCACGTTAGTCCGAGCGTAGCAGCAGCTCGCAAATCCCCCGCGCCCCATGGCCAGTCGGGGGGCACCCCCCTAAAGAGCTATAAGTGTTATTGCAGCTCTGGCAGGGGTAGACACTACTAGGTCCCAGCTGTCACCCCCCCTCTAAAAAATTCATTTCTTGGTATTTTGAGCTGAAATTTTGCACATAGGTTGGCAAAAATCCAGTCCACCTCCAGAAATATCCCGGAATTTTTCGGGGTGGGGAAGTATTTTTTTTTATTTTTCTACCATTAAAAATCAAGGAAATACGCAAAAATAGGAACCGGCCCGGAATGACCCAAATTCGGCTGGCAGCCTCACAAAAATATGGCTGATTTTACTGGATTGATTTCATGTGGAAAGCACGACGTTTTCTTGGCGGAATGCGGGAAAACCAGCAGCCCGCATGCCGCGGCCACGGAGGAGCCCGGGAAAACTCTTGCTTTCACGGTCTTCGCCTCCCTCACCACCATGGCAGGCCTCTAATCCCCCCATCAGCAGTTGTAGCCGATAGGGCAGTGATTTGAACGCCGCCGCCGGGTAATCGCACCCGCCATCCCGGGGAGGAAGAGATCTCTTCTTCCAAGATAGCGAACAACACATCGAACAGTTATGTTCGTCAGGGCATCCCCTTGACGTTTTTTCCTGCCTGGCCTCTCAGCCCAGCGTCCAGCCCTGTTCAGTCAAAAAATCTGCGCTGCGATTGCCCCCAGTGTTCGCATCGCTGCCGAATAAGCCACTGCGTTGGCATCGCTGCCACTGCCCCAGCGTGAGCCTAGACCCCAGTCTTTTTCGTCAAGCCTTGGACTATGCAGTCCGTCCGGACTCATCGTCACCAACTGCTGCCGATTCTGCCGACTTCGCCGATTTCGTCGGCGCTGCCGATTCCAGCACTGCCCGCTGTGTCTGAACAGCCCTGCTTCGTCAGCGCATCCCCTTGACGATTTTTCCTGCCTGGCCTGGACAGCCCAGCGTCCAGCCCATGTTCGTCAAAAATCTGCGCTGCCGATTTTTCCCACTGTTGGCATCGCTGCCGATTTTTCCCACTGTTGGCATCGCTGCCACTGCCCCAGCGTGAGCCTAGGCCCCCAGTCGTTTTCGTCAAGCCTTGGACGTCATGCAGTCGTCATCCAGGGAACTCATCGTCACCACCTCGCCGATTCTGCCGACTTCGCCGATTTCGTCGGCGCTGCCGATTTCAGGCACTCGCCCGGCTGTGTTCTGAAACAGCCCTGGCTTCGTCAGCGGCATCCCCTTGACGATTTTTCTGGCCTGGCCTGGACAGCCCAGCGTTTCCAGCCCATGTTCGTCAAAAAAATCTGCAGCTTGCCGATTTTTCCCACTGTTATGGCATCGCTCGCCCGATTTTTCCCACTGTCTGGCATCGCTTGCCACTGCCCCATCGCGTTGAGCCTAGGCCCCCAGTCGTTTTCGTCCAAGCCTAAGACTATAAATCTGTCCCGTGACTCATCGTCAGCACCGGCTGCCGATTCTGCCGACTTCGCCGATTTCGTCGGCGCTGCCGATTCCAGCACTGCCGCTGTGTCTGAGCAGCCCCTGCTTCGTCAGCGCATCCCCTTGACGATTTTTCCTGCCTGGCCTGGACAAGCCCAGCGTCCAGCCCATGTGTAGTCAAAAAAATCTGCGCTGCCGATTTTTCCAATGTTGGCATCGCTGCCGATTTTTCCCACTGGGGGCATCTGCTGCCGATTTTTCCCAATGTTGGCATCGCTGCCACTGCCCCAGCGTGAGCCTAGGCCCCCTAGTCGTTGTCGTCAAGCCTAGGACTATAAATCGTCCGGACTCAGCAGTCAGCACCGGCCGCCGATTCCTGCCGACTTCGCCGATTTCGTCGGCGCTGCCCGATTCCAGCACTGCCCGCTTGTGTCTCTGCAACAGCCCATGCTTCGTCAGCGCATCCCCTTGACGATTTTTCCTGCATGGCTTGCGACAGCCCAAGCGTCCAGCCCATGTTCGTCAATAAATCCTGGCGCTGCCGTAATTTTTTCCACTCGTTGGCATCGCTGTCCGATTTGTTTCCCTACTGTTGGCATCGCTGCCACATGCCCCAGGCGTGAGACTAGGCCCCCAGTTGTTTTCGTCAAGCCTAGGACTATATAATCGTTCCGGACGCATCGTCAGGCACCTGGCCGCCGATCTATCTCTTGATCCGACTTCGCCCGATTTCGTCGGCGCTGCCGATTCCAGCAATGACCCGCTGTGTCTGAACAGACCCTGCTTCGGTCCGCGCATCCGCCTTGACGATTTTTTCCTGCATGGCCTGGTACAGCCCAGCGTCCAGTCCCATGTTCGTCAAAAAATCTTGCGCTGCCGATTTTTCCCACTGTTGGCATCGCTGCCGATTTTTCCCACTGTTGCGCATCGCTGCCACTGCCCCAGCGGTCGAGCCAGGGCCCCCAGTCGTTGTTCGTCATAGCCTAGGGACTATAAATCGTCCGGATTATCATCGTCAGCACCGGCCGCCGATTCTGCCGACTTCGCTCGATTTCGTCGGCTGCTTGCGATTCCAGCACTGCACGCTGTGTCTGATCAGCCCATGCTTCGTCAGCGCATTCCCCTTGACGATTTTTTCCTGCCTGGCTCCTGGACACAGTCCAGCGTCCAGGCCCATGCTTGTCCAAAAAATCTGCGCTGCCGACTTTTTCCCACTGTTGGCATCGCTGCCGCTTTTTTCCACTTTTGGCATCGCATGCCACTGCCCCAGCCGTCGCCTAGGCACCCAGTCGTTTTCGTCAAGCCTTAAGGACTATAAAATCGTCCGGACTCATCGTCAGCCACGGCCGCCGATTCTGCCGACTTCGCCGCGATTTCGACGGCGCTGCCCGATTCCAGACACTGCCCGCTGTGTCCGCTGAACAGCCCCTGCTTCTTCTGCGCATCCCCTTGACGATTTTTCCTGCCTGGCATGGACAGCCCAGCGTCCAGCCCATGTTCGTCAAAGAAATTCTGCGCTGCCGATTTTTCCCCACTGGTTGGCATCGCTGCCCGATTTTTCCACTGTGGGCATCGCTGCCACTGCCCCGAGTCGTGAGCCTAGGACCCCAGTCGTTTTCGTCAAGCCTAGGACTATAAATCGTTCCCGGACTCATCGTCAGCCACCGGCCGTCGATTCTGCCGACTTCGCCGATTTCGTCGGCGTTTGCCGCTTCCAGCACTTGCCCGCTGTGTGCTGAACCAAGCCCCTGCTTCGTCAAGCGCCATCCCCCTTGACGATTTTTCCTGCCTGGCCTGGACTAGTACTCAAGCGTCCAGCCCATGTTCGTCAAAACAATCTGCGCTGCCGATTTATCCCACTGTTGGCATCGCTGCCGAATTTTCAACTTGTTGGCATCGCTGCCACTGCCCCCCCAGCGTGTGAGGCCTAGGCACCCCAATCGTTTTCGTCAAGCCTAGGACTATAAATCGTCAGGAGCTCATCGTCAGCACCTGGCCGCCGATTCTGCCTGACTTCGCCGATTTCGGTCGGGCGCTGCAGATTCCAGCAGCTGCCGGGGGGGTGTGTCTTGAACAGCCCCTGCTTCGTCAGCGCATCCCCTTGTCGATTTTTCCTGCCTGCTCTGGACAGCCCAGCGGTCCAGCCCATGTTCGTCAAAATATCTGCGCTGCCGCTTTTTCCCTACTGTTGGCATCGCTGCCGCATGCCCCAGCGTGAGCCTACTAGGCCCCCCAGTCGTTTTGGTCAAGCCTAGGACTATAAATCGTCCGGACTCATCGTCAAGCACCTGCTGCGATTCTGATGTGCTTTGCCGATTTCGTGGACGCTGTCGATTCCAGCACTGCCGCTGTGTCTGAACACCGCCCTGCTATCGTCAGCGCATCCCCTCGACGAATTTTCCTGCCGGGCCTGGACAGCCCAGCGTCCAGCCCATGTTCGTCAAGCATATCTGCGCCCTTCCGATCTTGCCCGACGGAGCCGCGGACTTGCAGCAAATCTGCGCTGCCGATCTTCCTCCGACGGGCCCGCGGGCTTGCATCAAATCTGCGCTGCCGATCTTCCCCTATTGGTGGCTTGGCTGCAACTGACCGATGTCTTAGACCAGCAGCCTTTCTCTTCAAAGCCTTGGACTATCCAGTCCCGAGATCTCGGGAGCGCTACTCCGATCCCATCCCATCCCAGCCTCCTCGACGCCGTGCCCCTTGAGGGGGCCAGGGGGGACGAATTCGGAAGCGACATTAGGGCGCTGAATCTCAGTGGATCGTGGCGTAGCAAGGCCACTCTGCCACTTACAATACCACCGTCGCAGTATTTAGAGTCGTCTGCAAAGAATTCTACCCGATCCGGGCTCGGTTGGGAAGACTTGTACTTCAAAGCGGCCCGCGCGGCTCTTTCGCCGAGAGGGCTTGGCCAACGGCACGTGCCTCCGGGGGGCGGACCAAGAGGCCCCTACTGCAGGTCGGCAATCGGACGGCGGGCGCTACGCGTCGCATCTAGCCCGGATTCTGACTTAGAGGCGTTTCAGTCATAATCCAACGCACGGTAGCTTCGCGCCACTGGCTTTTCAACCAAGCGCGATGACCACTTGTGCGATATATACGGTTCCTTTATCGTACTAGGTTGGATTACTATTTTTTTTTTTTTTTTTGCGACACTGTCATCAGTGTAGGGTAAAACTAAACTGTCTCACGACGGTCTAAACGCCCAGCTCACTGTCCCTATTGGAGGGTGAACAATCCAACACTTGGTGAATTCCGTGCCGTTCACAAATGATAGGAAGAGCCGACATCCGAAGGATCAAAAAGGCAACGTCGCTATTGGACGCTTGGCTGGCACAAGCCAGTTATCCCTGTTGGTAACTTTTTCTGACACCTCTAGCTTCAAATTCCGAAGGTCTAAAGGATCGATAGGCTCCACGCTTTTCACGGTTCGTATTCGGTACTGGAAATCAGGATTCAAACGACGCTGATTGACCCTTTTGGTTCCACACGAGGATTTCTGTTCTCGTTGAGCTCATGTTAGGACACCTGCTGTTATCTTTTAAACACAGATGTGCCGCCCCAGCCAAACTCCCCACCCTGACAATGTCTTCCGCCCGGATCGGCCGCCGAAAGCGGCCTTGGGTCCAAAAAGAGGGGCAGCGTCCCGCCTTCGATTCACGGAATAAGTAAAATAACGTTAAAAGAAGTGGTATTTCACCTTCGCCCAAAGCTACCCACTTATCCTACACCTCTCAAGTCATTTCACAAAGTCGGACTAGAGTCAAGCTCCAACAGGGTCTTTCATTTCCCGCTTTGATTTCCGCCAAGCCCGTTACCTTGGCTGTGGTTTTCGCTGCGATAGTAGACCTGGGACAGTGGGAATCACGTTAATCCATTCATGCGCGTCACTCATTTGATGACGAGGCATTTGGCTACCTTTATGAGAGTCATAGTTACTCCCGCCGTTTACCCGCGCTTGGTTGAATTTCTTCCCTTTGACATTCAGAGCACTGGGCAGAAATCACATTGCCGTTGAGCAGTCCGCATGGGACATTCGCACTGCTTTGTTTTAAATAAACTGTCGGATTCCCCTTGGTCCGTACCAGTTCTGGGAGGTCGACTGTTCGACGCCCGGGGAAGTGCTCCCCGAAGGGGCCGTTCCCAGTCCGTCACAAGCACCGGCCGGCACGCGACGCGACTCCGCTCTCGCCGCTTGGAGCAGCTCGAGCAGTCCACACGACAGCGGACGGGTTCGGGACTGGGACCCCCGAGTCCAGCCCTCAGAGCCAATCCTTTTCCCGAGGATACGGATCCATTTGTGCCGAACTTCCCTTGCCTACATTGTTCCATCGACCAGAGGCTGTTCACCTTGGAGGCTCCTGTCGCGGTTATGGAGTACGACCGGGCGTGGGTAGGCACTCGGTCCTACGGATTTTCAAGGCCCGCCGGGGGCGCACCGGACACCACGCGGAGTGCGGTGCTCTTCCAGCCGCTGGACCCTACCTCCGACTAAGTCGTTTCCAGGGTGGGCGCGCAGTTAAACAGAAAAGATAACTCTTCCCGAGGGCCCCCGCCGACGTCTCTCGGACTCCCTAACGTTGCCATGTCAGCCGCCACGTCCCGGATCAAGGAACATTTTTAACCCGATTCCCTTTCGAAGATCGCGCCTGGCGAGAAACGACCGCTGTCGGACGGGCTTCCCCTCGTCTCTTAGGATTCGACTAACCCCATGTGCAAAGTGCCGTTCACATGGAACCTTTCCCCCTCTTCGGCCTTCAAAGTTCTCATTTGAATATTTGCTCCTACCACCAAGATCTGTGCACCGACGGCCGCTCCGCCCGGGCTCGCGGCTCCCTGGGTTTAGCAGCGACCGGCGCGGCCTCGCTAGCTCATCGGGGCCTGGGCGCTTGGCCCCGAACGGCCGGGTATAGGTTCGGCTGCGCATTCAGCGCCATTCATTTTCGGGTTAGTTTGATTTCGCAGGTGAGTTGTTTACACACTCCTTAGCGGATTTTCGACTTCCATGACCACCGTCCTGCTGTCATAATCGACCAACCCCCTTTGTGGGTTCTAGGTTAGCGCATCAGTTTGAGGCACCGTAACCCGGCTTCCGGTTTCATTCCCGCATCGCCAGTTCTGCTTACCAAAAATGGCTCCACTTGGAGCCACTCGAATCCGTGGCGCGGCCTCAACGAAAGCAGCCGCGCCGTTTACCTACTCTATTTAACGTTTGAGAATAGGTCGAGGGCGTTGCCGCCCCCGCTGCCTCTAAAATCATTGGCTTTACCCGATAGAACTCGCGACCGCGAGACTCCAGCTTATCCTGCGGGCAACTTCGGAGGGAGGAACCAGCAACTAGACGGTCTCGATTAGTCTTTCGCCCCTCTACCAAAGTCAGACGAACGATTTAGCACAGACAGTATCTCAGCTGGGCCTCCACCAGAGTTTCCTCTGGCTTCGTCCGCCGCTCAGGCATAGTTCACCATATTTCGGGTCCCCACAGGCAATGCTATCTCTCGAAACCCTTCTCAGAAGATCAAGGGTCGGTCGGGCGGTGCAACCCTCGAGGGGATCCCGCCAGTATGCTTCCTTGCCGCCTTACGGGTTTTCTCGCCCGTTGACTCGCAAACATGTCAGACTCCCTTGGTCCGTGTTT
>CM055355.1:764198-769198 GCA_029228515.1 Populus alba x Populus x berolinensis | reverse complement strand
CATGGCCAACAGGGGGCACCCCCCTAAAGAGCTATAAGTGTTATTGCAGCTCTGGCAGGGGTAGACACTACTAGGTCCCAGCTGTCACCCCCCCTCTAAAAAATTCATTTCTTGGTGATTTTGAGCTGACATTTTGCACATAGGTTGGCAAACAATCCAATCCACCTTTATAAATTTCCCATAAACAGATTTTTTCGAGGTTTCGGTGAAGTATTTTTTTTATTTTCCTAACCAATTAAAAAATCAAGGAAATACGCAAAAATAGGAACAGGCCCGGAATGTACCCCCAAACTTCGGCTGGCAGCCACACATAAAATATTGGCTGATTTTTACTGGATTTGATTGTCATGTGGGTAATGCACGACGTTTTAACTAGGCGGAATGCGGGAAAACCAGCAGCGCGCATGCCGCGGCCAGCGGACGTCCGGGCTGGCCACTGCAGCCCTAAGCGCCTAGCCTCTCCCGCGCGGGGGGCAGGCAAGAGCGCGGGGGGCCCGGGCCCGAAGGCAGCCCCCCCGCGGGGCAAGAATAGCAAAGCCAGCCCCAGGGGCTGTCGCCCGCCGTCAGCCCCCGTTGTCCGGTGGAGCCTGCCCCTAGACGAATTTTTCCTGCCTGGCCTGGCCAGCCCAGCGTCCGCAGCCCGTGTTCAGTCAACAAATCTGCGCTTCCGTATTTTCCTGCGGACGGGGCCTCTTGGCAAGCGGAACACATAAATCCACCGCTGCCGAGTTTTTTTCCCAACTGTCGGCATCGCAGTGCCGGATTTTCACACGACGGGGCCTGCAGGTTCACAAATCAGCGCTGCCGATTTCCGCGACGGGCCTGCAGCGGCACATATCCGCGCTGCCGATTTTTCTCACACTGTCGTGCATCAGCTGCCGATTTTCCGCGACAGTCCTGCCAGGTTCACAAATCCTCGCTGTCCCCCCGCCCCCCCCCCCCGGGGCCCCCCGGGCCCCCCCCCCGATTTTCCCCCGACGGGCTTTGCAGCGGCACAAATCCGACGCTGCCGATTTTTACCCCACTAGTCGGCATCGCTGCCGATTTTTCCGCGGGGCCTGCAGGTTCACAAATCCGCGCTGCCGATTTTCCCGACGGGCCTGCAGCGGCACAAATCCGCGCTGCCGATTTTTCCCACTGTCGGCATCGCTGCCGCTGCCCCTGCACCAGCGTGTACCTAGTAGCCTCTCCCGCGCGGGGGGCAGGCAAGAGCGCGGGGGGCCAGGGCCCGAAGGCAGCCCCCCGCGGTTAAGATAGCAAGCCAGCAGGGGCTGTCCCCGCGTCAGCCCCCGTTTGCGCAGCGCAGCATGGCTGCGTGGGAATCATTGCCTGCGCGCGCGCGCCCAATCGCCCAAGAGCCCAAGGGCCCAAGGGCCCCAGGCCCTCAGGCCCAGGCCCCCAGGCCCCAGCGCCCCAGCGCCAAGCGCGGCCGCTGCGGCGGGCGCGCGCAGCGTGTGTGATTTTTTATAGGGACGGTGGCCGGAATCGGGTCGTCGCCGGCCGGAAAACGGGTCATCGATGGCGGCGTTACTTCGGGCCGTGAGGCCCCCCACTTTAGTCCGAGCGTAGCAGCAGCTCGCAAATCCCCCGCGCCCCATGGCCAGTCGGGGGGCACCCCCCTAAAGAGCTATAAGTGTTATTGCAGCTCTGGCAGGGGTAGACACTACTAGGTCCCAGCTGTCACCCCCCCTCTAAAAAATTCATTTCTTGGTATTTTGAGCTGAAATTTTGCACATAGGTTGGCAAAAATCCAGTCCACCTCCAGAAATAATCCCGGAATTTTTCGGGGTGGGGAAGTATTTTTTTTTATTTTCCTACCATTAAAAATCAAGGAAATACGCAAAAATAGGAACCGGCCCGGAATGACCCCAAATTCGGCTGGCAGCCTCACAAAAATATGGCTGATTTTACTGGATTGATTTCATGTGGAAAGCACGACGTTTTATATTGGCGGAATGCGGGAAAACCAGCAGCCCGCATGCCGCGGCCACCGGAGGAGCCCCGGGAAAACTCTTGCTTTCTCGGTCTTCGCCTCCCCTCACCACCATGGCAGGCCTCTAATCCCCCCATCAGCAGTTGTAGCCGATAGGGCAGTGATTTGAACGCCGCCGCGGGTAATCGCACCCGGCCATCCCGGGGAGGAAGAGATCTCTTCTTCCAAGATAGCGAACAACACATCGGGAGTTATGTTGATAGGGCAGAGAATTGAATGACTCGTTGCGGGCAGCCGGGTCATCTCACCCCGTCCATGCCGAGCGGTGTTTTTCCCGGCAGCCTCGGGGAAACTCTTGCTTTCACTGTCCGCTGCCCCCAGTCCCCACTCGCATCAGCCCACCGCACCATAAGCCAACGCTGCGGACGAATCTGGCGACACAGTCCCACGGGCTGCCACTGCCCCAGTGTCTAGACCAACAGTCTTTTTCGTCAAGCCTTGGACTATGCAGTCCGTCCATCCAGACTCATCGTCACCACCTGCTGCCGACTTCGCCGATTTCGTCGGCGCTGCCGATTCCAGCACTGCCCGCTGTGTCTGAACAGCCCTGCTTCGTCAGCGCATCCCCTTCTGCCTGGCCTGGACAGCCCAGCGTCCAGCCCATGTTCGTCAAAAAATCTGCGCTGCCGATTTTTCCCACTGTTGGCATCGCTGCCGATTTTTCCCACTGTTGGCATCGCTGCCACTGCCCCAGCGTGAGCCTAGGCCCCCAGTCGTTTTCGTCAAGCCTAGGACTATAAATCGTCCGGAGTCTCATCGCTGTGTCTGAACAGCCCCTGCTTCGTCAGCGCTTCCCCTTGACGATTTTTCCTGCCTGGCCTGGACAGCCCAGCGTCCAGCCCATGTTCGTCAAAAAATCTGCGCTGCCGATTTTTCCCACTGTTGGCATCGCTGCCGATTTTTCCCACTGTTGGCATCGCTGCCGATTTTTCCCACTGTTGGCATCGCTGCCACTGCCCCAGCGTGAGCCTAGGCCCCAGTCGTTTTCGTCAAGCCTAGGACTATAAATCGTCCGGACTCATCGTCAGCACCGGCACGCCGATTCTGCCGATTTCGTCGGCGCTGCCGATTCCAGCACTGCCCGCTGTGTCTGAACAGCCCTGCTTCGTCAGCGCATCCCCTTGACGATTTTTCCTGCCTGGCCTGGACAGCCCAGCGTCCAGCCCATGTTCGTCAAAAAATCTGCGCTGCCGATTTTTCCCACTGTTGGCATCGCTGCCGATTTTTCCCACTGTTGGCATCGCTGCCACTGCCCCAGCGTGAGCCTAGGCCCCCCAGTCGTTTTCGTCAAGCCTAGGACTATAAATCGTCCGGACTCATCGTCAGCACCGGCCGCCGATTCTGCCGACTTCGCCGATTTCGTCGGCGCTGCCGATTCCAGCACTGCCCGCTGTGTCTGAACAGCCCCTGCTTCGTCAGCGATCCCCTTGACGATTTTTTCCTGCCTGGCCTGGACAGCCCAGCGTCCAGCCCAAGTTCGTCAAAAAATCTGCGCTGCCGATTTTTCCCACTGTTGGCATCGCTGCCGATTTTTCCCACTGTTGGCATCGCTGCCACTTGGCCCCAGCGTGAGCCTAGGCCCCCAGTCGTTTTCGTCAAGCCTAGGACTATAAATCGTCCGGACTCATCGTCAGCACCGGCCGCCGATTCTGCCGACTTCGCCGATTTCGTCGGCGCTGCCGATTCCAGCACTGCCCGCTGTGTCTGAACAGCCCCTGCTTCGTCAGCGCATCCCCTGGACGATTTTTCCTGCCTGGCCTGGACAGCCCAGCGTCCAGCCCATGTTCGTCAAAAAATCTGCGCTGCCGATTTTTCCCACTGTTGGCATCGCTGCCGATTTTTCCCACTGTTGGCATCGCTGCCACTGCCCAGCGTGAGCCTAGGCCCCCAGTCGTTTTCGTCAAGCCTAGGACTATAAATCGTCCGGACTCATCGTCAGCACCGGCCGCCGATTCTGCCGACTTCGCCGATTTCGTCGGCGCTGCCGATTCCAGCACTGCCCGCTGTGTCTGAACAGCCCCTGCTTCGTCAGCGCATCCCCTTGACGATTTTTCCTGCCTGGCCTGGGCAGCCCAGCGTCCAGCCCTTGTTCGTCAAAAAATCTGCGCTGCCGATTTTTCCCATGTTGGCATCGCTGCCGATTTTTCACTGTTGGCATCGCTGCCACTGCCCCAGCGTGAGCCTCGGCCCCCAGTCGTTTTCGTCAAGCCTAGGACTATAAATCGTCCGGACTCATCGTCAGCAACGGCGCCGATTCTGCCGACTTCGCCGATTTCGTCGGCGCTGCCGATTCCAGCACTGCCCGCTGTGTCTGAACAGCCCTGCTTCGTCAGCGCATCCCCTTGACGATTTATCCTGCCTGGCCTGGACAGCCCAGCGTCCAGCCCATGTTCGTCAAAAAATCTGCGCGCTGCCGATTTTTTTCCCACTGTTGGCAATCGCTGCCGATTTTTTCCCCCCTCCCCCCCACTGTCTGGCATCGCTGCCACTGCCCCAGCGAGTGAGCATAGGCCCCCAGGTCGTTTTCCCCGTCAAGGCCTAGGACTATAAATCGTCCGGACAATCATCGTCAGCCACTGGCCGGGGGGGGCCGTTATCTGCCGACTTCGGCTGATTTCGTCGGCGCTATGCCGATTGATCCAGCACTGCCCGCTGTGTTGAACAGCCCTGCTTCGTCAGCGCATCCCCTTGACGATTTTTCCTGCCTGCCGCTGTGAAAGCCCAGCGTCCAGCCCATGTTCGTTCAAAAAAATCTGCGCTGCCGATTTTTCCCACTCGTTGGCATCCTGCCGATTTTTCCCACTGTTGCATCGCTGCCGCTGCCCCAGCTGTGAGCCTAGGGCCCCCATTCGTTTTCGTCAAGCCTAGGACTATAAATCGTCCGGACTCATCGTCAGCACCGGCCGCCGATTCTGCCGACTTCGCGATTTCGTCGGCGCTGCGATTCCAGCACTGCCCGCTGGTCTGAACAGCCCCTGCTTCGTCAGCGCATCCCCTTGACGATTTT
>CM055355.1:728355-764098 GCA_029228515.1 Populus alba x Populus x berolinensis | reverse complement strand
TTTGTCTGATGTAAACAAGTAGCAGAAGCATACATGCTCAAGAGGAATCACCCGAAATTCAAAGGCAACTGAATTTCGGCAACCGGGGCATCGAAGTCGGAATGCGCGAAACTCACCGAGTCAAAGCGTTTCGCCGTTTGCGGAAGAAGTGTGATGTAGAACAAGTAGCAGAAGCATACATGCTCAAGAGGGATCAACCGAAATTCAAAGGCAACTGAATTTCGGCAAACGGGGCATCGAAGTCGGAATGCCGCGAAACTCACCGAGTCAAAGCGTTTCGCCGTTTGCGGAAAAGTCTGATGTAGAACAAGTAGCAAAGCATACATGCTCAAGAGGGATCACCCGAAATTCAAAGGCAACTGAATTTCGGCAACCGGGGCATCGAAGTCGGAATGCCGCGAAACTCACGAGTCAAAGCGTTTCGCCGTTTGCGGAAGAAGTCTGATGTCGTAGAAACAAGTAGCAAAGCAATACGAGTGGCACACCTGCACAAGAGGGATCACCCGAATTCAAAGGCAACTGAATTTCGGCAACCGGGGCATCGAAGTCGGAATGCCGCGAAACTCAACGAGGCAAAAGAAAGCGTTTCGCCGTTTGCGAAGAAGTCTGATGTAGAACAAGTAGCAAAGCATACATGCTCAAGAGGGATCACCCGAAATTCAAAGGCAACTGAATTTCGGCAACCGGGGATCGAAGTCGGAATGCCGCGAAACTCACCGAGTCAAAGCGTTTCGCCGTTTGCGGAAGACTGATGTAGAACAAGTAGCAGAAGCATACATGCTCAAGAGGGATCACCCGAAATTCAAAGGCAACTGAATTTCGGCAACCGGGGCATCGAAGTCGGAATGCCGCGAAACTCACCGAGTCAAAGCGTTTCGCCGTTTGCGGAAGAAGTCTGATGTAGAACAAGTAGCAGAAGCATACATGCTCAAGAGGGATCACCCGAAATTCAAAGGCAACTGAATTTCGGCAAACGGGGCATCGAAGTCGGAATGCCGCGAAACTCACCGAGTCAAAGCGTTTCGCCGTTTGCGGAAGAAGTCTGATGTAGAACAAGTAGCAGAAGCATACATGCTCAAGAGGGATCACCCGAAATTCAAAGGCAACTGAATTTCGGCAACCGGGGCATCGAAGTCGGAATGCCGCGAAACTCAACGATCACCGAAGCAAAGCTTTCCCGTTTGCGGAAGAAGTCTGATGTAGAACAAGTAGCAGAAGCATACATGCTCAAGAGGGATCACCGAAATTCAAAGGCAACTGAATTTCGGCAACCGGGGCATCGAAGTCGGAATGCCGCGAAACTCACCGAGTCAAAGCGTTTCGCCGTTTGCGGAAGAAGTCTGATGTAGAACAAGTAGCAGAAGCATACATGCTCAAGAGGGATCACCCGAAATTCAAAGGCAACTGAATTTCGGCAACCGGGCATCGAAGTCGGAATGCCGCGAAACTCACCGAGTCAAAGCGTTTCGCCGTTTGCGGAAGAAGTCTGATGTAGAACAAGTAGCAGAAGCATACATGCTCAAGAGGGATCACCCGAAATTCAAAGGCAACTGAATTTCGGCAACCGGGGCATCGAAGTCGGAATGCCGCGAAACTCACCGAGTCAAAGCGTTTCGCCGTTTGCGGAAGAAGTCTGATGTAGAACAAGTAGCAGAAGCATACATGCTCAAGAGGGATCACCCGAAATTCAAAGGCAACTGAATTTCGGCAACCGGGCATCGAAGTCGGAATGCCGCGAAACTCACCGAGTCAAAGCGTTTCGCCGTTTGCGGAAGAAGTCTGATGTAGAACAAGTAGCAGAAGCATACATGCTCAAGAGGGATCACCCGAAATTCAAAGGCAACTGAATTTCGGCAACCGGGGCATCGAAGTCGGAATGCCGCGAAACTCACCGAGTCAAAGCGTTTCGCCGTTTGCGGAAGAAGTCTGATGTAGAACAAGTAGCAGAAGCATACATGCTCAAGAGGGATCACCCGAAATTCAAAGGCAACTGAATTTCGGCAACCGGGCATCGAAGTCGGAATGCCGCGAAACTCACCGAGTCAAAGCGTTTCGCCGTTTGCGGAAGAAAGTCTGATGTAGAACAAGTAGCAGAAGCATACATGCTCAAGAGGGATCACCCGAAATTCAAAGGCAACTGAATTTCGGCAACCGGGGCATCGAAGTCGGAATGCCGCGAAACTCACCGAGTCAAAGCGTTTCGCCGTTTGCGGAAGAAGTCTGATGTAGAACAAGTAGCAGAAGCATACATGCTCAAGAGGGATCACCCGAAATTCAAAGGCAACTGAATTTCGGCAACCGGGGCATCGAAGTCGGAATGCCGCGAAACTCACCGAGTCAAAGCGTTTCGCCGTTTGCGGAAGAAGTCTGATGTAGAACAAGTAGCAGAAGCATACATGCTCAAGAGGGATCACCCGAAATTCAAAGGCAACTGAATTTCGGCAACCGGGCATCGAAGTCGGAATGCCGCGAAACTCACCGAGTCAAAGCGTTTCGCCGTTTGCGGAAGAAGTCTGATGTAGAACAAGTAGCAGAAGCATACATGCTCAAGAGGGATCACCCGAAATTCAAAGGCAACTGAATTTCGGCAACCGGGCATCGAAGTCGGAATGCCGCGAAACTCACCGAGTCAAAGCGTTTCGCCGTTTGCGGAAGAAGTCTGATGTAGAACAAGTAGCAGAAGCATACATGCTCAAGAGGGATCACCCGAAATTCAAAGGCAACTGAATTTCGGCAACCGGGGCATCGAAGTCGGAATGCCGCGAAACTCACCGAGTCAAAGCGTTTCGCCGTTTGCGGAAGAAGTCTGATGTAGAACAAGTAGCAGAAGCATACATGCTCAAGAGGGATCACCCGAAATTCAAAGGCAACTGAATTTCGGCAACCGGGGCATCGAAGTCGGAATGCCGCGAAACTCACCGAGTCAAAGCGTTTCGCCGTTTGCGGAAGAAGTCTGATGTAGAACAAGTAGCAGAAGCATACATGCTCAAGAGGGATCACCCGAAATTCAAAGGCAACTGAATTTCGGCAACCGGGGCATCGAAGTCGGAATGCCGCGAAACTCACCGAGTCAAAGCGTTTCGCCGTTTGCGGAAGAAGTCTGATGTAGAACAAGTAGCAGAAGCATACATGCTCAAGAGGGATCACCCGAAATTCAAAGGCAACTGAATTTCGGCAACCGGGGCATCGAAGTCGGAATGCCGCGAAACTCACCGAGTCAAAGCGTTTCGCTGTTTGCGGAAGAAGTCTGATGTAGAACAAGTAGCAGAAGCATACATGCTCAAGAGGGATCACCCGAAATTCAAAGGCAACTGAATTTCGGCAACCGGGCATCGAAGTCGGAATGCCGCGAAACTCACCGAGTCAAAGCGTTTCGCCGTTTGCGGAAGAAGTCTGATGTAGAACAAGTAGCAGAAGCATACATGCTCAAGAGGGATCACCCGAAATTCAAAGGCAACTGAATTTCGGCAACCGGGGCATCGAAGTCGGAATGCCGCGAAACTCACCGAGTCAAAGCGTTTCGCCGTTTGCGGAAGAAGTCTGATGTAGAACAAGTAGCAGAAGCATACATGCTCAAGAGGGATCACCCGAAATTCAAAGGCAACTGAATTTCGGCAACCGGGGCATCGAAGTCGGAATGCCGCGAAACTCACCGAGTCAAAGCGTTTCGCCGTTTGCGGAAGGAAGTCTGATGTAGAACAAGTAGCAGAAGCATACATGCTCAAGAGGGATCACCCGAAATTCAAAGGCAACTGAATTTCGGCAACCGGGCATCGAAGTCGGAATGCCGCGAAACTCACCGAGTCAAAGCGTTTCGCCGTTTGCGGAAGAAGTCTGATGTAGAACAAGTAGCAGAAGCATACATGCTCAAGAGGGATCACCCGAAATTCAAAGGCAACTGAATTTCGGCAACCGGGGCATCGAAGTCGGAATGCCGCGAAACTCACCGAGTCAAAGCGTTTCGCCGTTTGCGGAAGAAGTCTGATGTAGAACAAGTAGCAGAAGCATACATGCTCAAGAGGGATCACCCGAAATTCAAAGGCAACTGAATTTCGGCAACCGGGGCATCGAAGTCGGAATGCCGCGAAACTCACCGAGTCAAAGCGTTTCGCCGTTTGCGGAAGAAGTCTGATGTAGAACAAGTAGCAGAAGCATACATGCTCAAGAGGGATCACCCGAAATTCAAAGGCAACTGAATTTCGGCAACCGGGGCATCGAAGTCGGAATGCCGCGAAACTCACCGAGTCAAAGCGTTTCCGTTTGCGGAAGAAGTCTGATGTAGAACAAGTAGCAGAAGCATACATGCTCAAGAGGGATCACCCGAAATTCAAAGGCAACTGAATTTCGGCAACCGGGGCATCGAAGTCGGAATGCCGAAAACTCACCGAGTCAAAGCGTTTCGCCGTTTGCGGAAGAAAGTCTGATGTAGAACAAGTAGCAGAAGCATACATGCTCAAGAGGGATCACCCGAAATTCAAAGGCAACTGAATTTCGGCAACCGGGGCATCGAAGTCGGAATGCCGCGAAACTCACCGAGTCAAAGCGTTTCGCCGTTTGCGGAAGAAAGTCTGATGTAGAACAAGTAGCAGAAGCATACATGCTCAAGAGGGATCACCCGAAATTCAAAGGCAACTGAATTTCGGCAACCGGGCATCGAAGTCGGAATGCCGCGAAACTCACCGAGTCAAAGCGTTTCGCCGTTTGCGGAAGAAGTCTGATGTAGAACAAGTAGCAGAAGCATACATGCTCAAGAGGGATCACCCGAAATTCAAAGGCAACTGAATTTCGGCAACCGGGGCATCGAAGTCGGAATGCCGCGAAACTCACCGAGTCAAAGCGTTTCGCCGTTTGCGGAAGAAGTCTGATGTAGAACAAGTAGCAGAAGCATACATGCTCAAGAGGGATCACCCGAAATTCAAAGGCAACTGAATTTCGGCAACCGGGGCATCGAAGTCGGAATGCCGCGAAACTCACCGAGTCAAAGCGTTTCGCCGTTTGCGGAAGAAGTCTGATGTAGAACAAGTAGCAGAAGCATACATGCTCAAGAGGGATCACCCGAAATTCAAAGGCAACTGAATTTCGGCAACCGGGGCATCGAAGTCGGAATGCCGCGAAACTCACCGAGTCAAAGCGTTTCGCCGTTTGCGGAAGAAGTCTGATGTAGAACAAGTAGCAGAAGCATACATGCTCAAGAGGGATCACCCGAAATTCAAAGGCAACTGAATTTCGGCAACCGGGGCATCGAAGTCGGAATGCCGCGAAACTCACCGAGTCAAAGCGTTTCGCCGTTTGCGGAAGAAGTCTGATGTAGAACAAGTAGCAGAAGCATACATGCTCAAGAGGGATCACCCGAAATTCAAAGGCAACTGAATTTCGGCAACCGGGGCATCGAAGTCGGAATGCCGCGAAACTCACCGAGTCAAAGCGTTTCGCCGTTTGCGGAAGAAGTCTGATGTAGAACAAGTAGCAGAAGCATACATGCTCAAGAGGGATCACCCGAAATTCAAAGGCAACTGAATTTCGGCAACCGGGGCATCGAAGTCGGAATGCCGCGAAACTCACCGAGTCAAAGCGTTTCGCCGTTTGCGGAAGGAAGTCTGATGTAGAACAAGTAGCAGAAGCATACATGCTCAAGAGGGATCACCCGAAATTCAAAGGCAACTGAATTTCGGCAACCGGGGCATCGAAGTCGGAATGCCGCGAAACTCACCGAGTCAAAGCGTTTCGCCGTTTGCGGAAGAAGTCTGATGTAGAACAAGTAGCAGAAGCATACATGCTCAAGAGGGATCACCCGAAATTCAAAGGCAACTGAATTTCGGCAACCGGGGCATCGAAGTCGGAATGCCGCGAAACTCACCGAGTCAAAGCGTTTCGCCGTTTGCGGAAGAAGTCTGATGTAGAACAAGTAGCAGAAGCATACATGCTCAAGAGGGATCACCCGAAATTCAAAGGCAACTGAATTTCGGCAACCGGGGCATCGAAGTCGGAATGCCGCGAAACTCACCGAGTCAAAGCGTTTCGCCGTTTGCGGAAGAAGTCTGATGTAGAACAAGTAGCAGAAGCATACATGCTCAAGAGGGATCACCCGAAATTCAAAGGCAACTGAATTTCGGCAACCGGGGCATCGAAGTCGGAATGCCGCGAAACTCACCGAGTCAAAGCGTTTCGCCGTTTGCGGAAGAAGTCTGATGTAGAACAAGTAGCAGAAGCATACATGCTCAAGAGGGATCACCCGAAATTCAAAGGCAACTGAATTTCGGCAACCGGGGCATCGAAGTCGGAATGCCGCGAAACTCACCGAGTCAAAGCGTTTCGCCGTTTGCGGAAGAAGTCTGATGTAGAACAAGTAGCAGAAGCATACATGCTCAAGAGGGATCACCCGAAATTCAAAGGCAACTGAATTTCGGCAACCGGGGCATCGAAGTCGGAATGCCGCGAAACTCACCGAGTCAAAGCGTTTCGCCGTTTGCGGAAGAAGTCTGATGTAGAACAAGTAGCAGAAGCATACATGCTCAAGAGGGATCACCCGAAATTCAAAGGCAACTGAATTTCGGCAACCGGGCATCGAAGTCGGAATGCCGCGAAACTCACCGAGTCAAAGCGTTTCGCCGTTTGCGGAAGAAGTCTGATGTAGAACAAGTAGCAGAAGCATACATGCTCAAGAGGGATCACCCGAAATTCAAAGGCAACTGAATTTCGGCAACCGGGGCATCGAAGTCGGAATGCCGCGAAACTCACCGAGTCAAAGCGTTTCGCCGTTTGCGGAAGAAGTCTGATGTAGAACAAGTAGCAGAAGCATACATGCTCAAGAGGGATCACCCGAAATTCAAAGGCAACTGAATTTCGGCAACCGGGGCATCGAAGTCGGAATGCCGCGAAACTCACCGAGTCAAAGCGTTTCGCCGTTTGCGGAAGAAGTCTGATGTAGAACAAGTAGCAGAAGCATACATGCTCAAGAGGGATCACCCGAAATTCAAAGGCAACTGAATTTCGGCAACCGGGGCATCGAAGTCGGAATGCCGCGAAACTCACCGAGTCAAAGCGTTTCGCCGTTTGCGGAAGAAGTCTGATGTAGAACAAGTAGCAGAAGCATACATGCTCAAGAGGGATCACCCGAAATTCAAAGGCAACTGAATTTCGGCAACCGGGCATCGAAGTCGGAATGCCGCGAAACTCACCGAGTCAAAGCGTTTCGCCGTTTGCGGAAGAAGTGTGATGTAGAACAAGTAGCAGAAGCATACATGCTCAAGAGGGATCACCCGAAATTCAAAGGCAACTGAATTTCGGCAACCGGGGCATCGAAGTCGGAATGCCGCGAAACTCACCGAGTCAAAGCGTTTCGCCGTTTGCGGAAGAAGTCTGATGTAGAACAAGTAGCAGAAGCATACATGCTCAAGAGGGATCACCCGAAATTCAAAGGCAACTGAATTTCGGCAACCGGGGCATCGAAGTCGGAATGCCGCGAAACTCACCGAGTCAAAGCGTTTCGCCGTTTGCGGAAGAAGTCTGATGTAGAACAAGTAGCAGAAGCATACATGCTCAAGAGGGATCACCCGAAATTCAAAGGCAACTGAATTTCGGCAACCGGGCATCGAAGTCGGAATGCCGCGAAACTCACCGAGTCAAAGCGTTTCGCCGTTTGCGGAAGAAGTCTGATGTAGAACAAGTAGCAGAAGCATACATGCTCAAGAGGGATCACCCGAAATTCAAAGGCAACTGAATTTCGGCAACCGGGGCATCGAAGTCGGAATGCCGCGAAACTCACCGAGTCAAAGCGTTTCGCCGTTTGCGGAAGAAGTCTGATGTAGAACAAGTAGCAGAAGCATACATGCTCAAGAGGGATCACCCGAAATTCAAAGGCAACTGAATTTCGGCAACCGGGGCATCGAAGTCGGAATGCCGCGAAACTCACCGAGTCAAAGCGTTTCGCCGTTTGCGGAAGAAGTCTGATGTAGAACAAGTAGCAGAAGCATACATGCTCAAGAGGGATCACCCGAAATTCAAAGGCAACTGAATTTCGGCAACCGGGCATCGAAGTCGGAATGCCGCGAAACTCACCGAGTCAAAGCGTTTCGCCGTTTGCGGAAGAAGTCTGATGTAGAACAAGTAGCAGAAGCATACATGCTCAAGAGGGATCACCCGAAATTCAAAGGCAACTGAATTTCGGCAACCGGGGCATCGAAGTCGGAATGCCGCGAAACTCACCGAGTCAAAGCGTTTCGCCGTTTGCGGAAGAAGTCTGATGTAGAACAAGTAGCAGAAGCATACATGCTCAAGAGGGATCACCCGAAATTCAAAGGCAACTGAATTTCGGCAACCGGGGCATCGAAGTCGGAATGCCGCGAAACTCACCGAGTCAAAGCGTTTCGCCGTTTGCGGAAGAAGTCTGATGTAGAACAAGTAGCAGAAGCATACATGCTCAAGAGGGATCACCCGAAATTCAAAGGCAACTGAATTTCGGCAACCGGGGCATCGAAGTCGGAATGCCGCGAAACTCACCGAGTCAAAGCGTTTCGCCGTTTGCGGAAGAAGTCTGATGTAGAACAAGTAGCAGAAGCATACATGCTCAAGAGGGATCACCCGAAATTCAAAGGCAACTGAATTTCGGCAACCGGGCATCGAAGTCGGAATGCCGCGAAACTCACCGAGTCAAAGCGTTTCGCCGTTTGCGGAAGAAGTCTGATGTAGAACAAGTAGCAGAAGCATACATGCTCAAGAGGGATCACCCGAAATTCAAAGGCAACTGAATTTCGGCAACCGGGCATCGAAGTCGGAATGCCGCGAAACTCACCGAGTCAAAGCGTTTCGCCGTTTGCGGAAGAAGTCTGATGTAGAACAAGTAGCAGAAGCATACATGCTCAAGAGGGATCACCCGAAATTCAAAGGCAACTGAATTTCGGCAACCGGGGCATCGAAGTCGGAATGCCGCGAAACTCACCGAGTCAAAGCGTTTCGCCGTTTGCGGAAGAAGTCTGATGTAGAACAAGTAGCAGAAGCATACATGCTCAAGAGGGATCACCCGAAATTCAAAGGCAACTGAATTTCGGCAACCGGGGCATCGAAGTCGGAATGCCGCGAAACTCACCGAGTCAAAGCGTTTCGCCGTTTGCGGAAGAAGTCTGATGTAGAACAAGTAGCAGAAGCATACATGCTCAAGAGGGATCACCCGAAATTCAAAGGCAACTGAATTTCGGCAACCGGGGCATCGAAGTCGGAATGCCGCGAAACTCACCGAGTCAAAGCGTTTCGCCGTTTGCGGAAGAAGTCTGATGTAGAACAAGTAGCAGAAGCATACATGCTCAAGAGGGATCACCCGAAATTCAAAGGCAACTGAATTTCGGCAACCGGGGCATCGAAGTCGGAATGCCGCGAAACTCACCGAGTCAAAGCGTTTCGCCGTTTGCGGAAGAAGTCTGATGTAGAACAAGTAGCAGAAGCATACATGCTCAAGAGGGATCACCCGAAATTCAAAGGCAACTGAATTTCGGCAACCGGGGCATCGAAGTCGGAATGCCGCGAAACTCACCGAGTCAAAGCGTTTCGCCGTTTGCGGAAGAAGTCTGATGTAGAACAAGTAGCAGAAGCATACATGCTCAAGAGGGATCACCCGAAATTCAAAGGCAACTGAATTTCGGCAACCGGGGCATCGAAGTCGGAATGCCGCGAAACTCACCGAGTCAAAGCGTTTCGCCGTTTGCGGAAGAAGTCTGATGTAGAACAAGTAGCAGAAGCATACATGCTCAAGAGGGATCACCCGAAATTCAAAGGCAACTGAATTTCGGCAACCGGGGCATCGAAGTCGGAATGCCGCGAAACTCACCGAGTCAAAGCGTTTCGCCGTTTGCGGAAGAAGTCTGATGTAGAACAAGTAGCAGAAGCATACATGCTCAAGAGGGATCACCCGAAATTCAAAGGCAACTGAATTTCGGCAACCGGGGCATCGAAGTCGGAATGCCGCGAAACTCACCGAGTCAAAGCGTTTCGCCGTTTGCGGAAGAAGTCTGATGTAGAACAAGTAGCAGAAGCATACATGCTCAAGAGGGATCACCCGAAATTCAAAGGCAACTGAATTTCGGCAACCGGGGCATCGAAGTCGGAATGCCGCGAAACTCACCGAGTCAAAGCGTTTCGCCGTTTGCGGAAGAAGTCTGATGTAGAACAAGTAGCAGAAGCATACATGCTCAAGAGGGATCACCCGAAATTCAAAGGCAACTGAATTTCGGCAACCGGGGCATCGAAGTCGGAATGCCGCGAAACTCACCGAGTCAAAGCGTTTCGCCGTTTGCGGAAGAAGTCTGATGTAGAACAAGTAGCAGAAGCATACATGCTCAAGAGGGATCACCCGAAATTCAAAGGCAACTGAATTTCGGCAACCGGGGCATCGAAGTCGGAATGCCGCGAAACTCACCGAGTCAAAGCGTTTCGCCGTTTGCGGAAGAAGTGTGATGTAGAACAAGTAGCAGAAGCATACATGCTCAAGAGGGATCACCCGAAATTCAAAGGCAACTGAATTTCGGCAACCGGGGCATCGAAGTCGGAATGCCGCGAAACTCACCGAGTCAAAGCGTTTCGCCGTTTGCGGAAGAAGTCTGATGTAGAACAAGTAGCAGAAGCATACATGCTCAAGAGGGATCACCCGAAATTCAAAGGCAACTGAATTTCGGCAACCGGGGCATCGAAGTCGGAATGCCGCGAAACTCACCGAGTCAAAGCGTTTCGCCGTTTGCGGAAGAAGTTGATGTAGAACAAGTAGCAGAAGCATACATGCTCAAGAGGGATCACCCGAAATTCAAAGGCAACTGAATTTCGGCAACCGGGCATCGAAGTCGGAATGCCGCGAAACTCACCGAGTCAAAGCGTTTCGCCGTTTGCGGAAGAAGTCTGATGTAGAACAAGTAGCAGAAGCATACATGCTCAAGAGGGATCACCCGAAATTCAAAGGCAACTGAATTTCGGCAACCGGGGCATCGAAGTCGGAATGCCGCGAAACTCACCGAGTCAAAGCGTTTCGCCGTTTGCGGAAGAAGTCTGATGTAGAACAAGTAGCAGAAGCATACATGCTCAAGAGGGATCACCCGAAATTCAAAGGCAACTGAATTTCGGCAACCGGGGCATCGAAGTCGGAATGCCGCGAAACTCACCGAGTCAAAGCGTTTCGCCGTTTGCGGAAGAAGTCTGATGTAGAACAAGTAGCAGAAGCATACATGCTCAAGAGGGATCACCCGAAATTCAAAGGCAACTGAATTTCGGCAACCGGGGCATCGAAGTCGGAATGCCGCGAAACTCACCGAGTCAAAGCGTTTCGCCGTTTGCGGAAGAAGTCTGATGTAGAACAAGTAGCAGAAGCATACATGCTCAAGAGGGATCACCCGAAATTCAAAGGCAACTGAATTTCGGCAACCGGGGCATCGAAGTCGGAATGCCGCGAAACTCACCGAGTCAAAGCGTTTCGCCGTTTGCGGAAGAAGTCTGATGTAGAACAAGTAGCAGAAGCATACATGCTCAAGAGGGATCACCCGAAATTCAAAGGCAACTGAATTTCGGCAACCGGGCATCGAAGTCGGAATGCCGCGAAACTCACCGAGTCAAAGCGTTTCGCCGTTTGCGGAAGAAAGTCTGATGTAGAACAAGTAGCAGAAGCATACATGCTCAAGAGGGATCACCCGAAATTCAAAGGCAACTGAATTTCGGCAACCGGGGCATCGAAGTCGGAATGCCGCGAAACTCACCGAGTCAAAGCGTTTCGCCGTTTGCGGAAGAAGTCTGATGTAGAACAAGTAGCAGAAGCATACATGCTCAAGAGGGATCACCCGAAATTCAAAGGCAACTGAATTTCAAACTCGAAGTCGGAATGAAACTCACCGAGTCAAAGCGTTTCGCCGTTTGCGGAAAAAAAACAAAGCAAAAGCATAAATGAGAATCACCCGAAATTCAAAAACAAACCGGGGCATCGAAGTCGGAATGCCGCGAAACTCACCGAGTCAAAGCGTTTCGCCGTTTGCGGAAGAAGTCTGATGTAGAACAAGTAGCAGAAGCATACATGCTCAAGAGGGATCACCCGAAATTCAAAGGCAACTGAATTTCGGCAACCGGGGCATCGAAGTCGGAATGCCGCGAAACTCACCGAGTCAAAGCGTTTCGCCGTTTGCGGAAGAAGTCTGATGTAGAACAAGTAGCAGAAGCATACATGCTCAAGAGGGATCACCCGAAATTCAAAGGCAACTGAATTTCGGCAACCGGGGCATCGAAGTCGGAATGCCGCGAAACTCACCGAGTCAAAGCGTTTCGCCGTTTGCGGAAGAAGTCTGATGTAGAACAAGTAGCAGAAGCATACATGCTCAAGAGGGATCACCCGAAATTCAAAGGCAACTGAATTTCGGCAACCGGGGCATCGAAGTCGGAATGCCGCGAAACTCACCGAGTCAAAGCGTTTCGCCGTTTGCGGAAGAAGTCTGATGTAGAACAAGTAGCAGAAGCATACATGCTCAAGAGGGATCACCCGAAATTCAAAGGCAACTGAATTTCGGCAACCGGGGCATCGAAGTCGGAATGCCGCGAAACTCACCGAGTCAAAGCGTTTCGCCGTTTGCGGAAGAAGTCTGATGTAGAACAAGTAGCAGAAGCATACATGCTCAAGAGGGATCACCCGAAATTCAAAGGCAACTGAATTTCGGCAACCGGGCATCGAAGTCGGAATGCCGCGAAACTCACCGAGTCAAAGCGTTTCGCCGTTTGCGGAAGAAGTCTGATGTAGAACAAGTAGCAGAAGCATACATGCTCAAGAGGGATCACCCGAAATTCAAAGGCAACTGAATTTCGGCAACCGGGGCATCGAAGTCGGAATGCCGCGAAACTCACCGAGTCAAAGCGTTTCGCCGTTTGCGGAAGAAGTCTGATGTAGAACAAGTAGCAGAAGCATACATGCTCAAGAGGGATCACCCGAAATTCAAAGGCAACTGAATTTCGGCAACCGGGCATCGAAGTCGGAATGCCGCGAAACTCACCGAGTCAAAGCGTTTCGCCGTTTGCGGAAGAAGTCTGATGTAGAACAAGTAGCAGAAGCATACATGCTCAAGAGGGATCACCCGAAATTCAAAGGCAACTGAATTTCGGCAACCGGGGCATCGAAGTCGGAATGCCGCGAAACTCACCGAGTCAAAGCGTTTCGCCGTTTGCGGAAGAAGTCTGATGTAGAACAAGTAGCAGAAGCATACATGCTCAAGAGGGATCACCCGAAATTCAAAGGCAACTGAATTTCGGCAACCGGGGCATCGAAGTCGGAATGCCGCGAAACTCACCGAGTCAAAGCGTTTCGCCGTTTGCGGAAGAAGTCTGATGTAGAACAAGTAGCAGAAGCATACATGCTCAAGAGGGATCACCCGAAATTCAAAGGCAACTGAATTTCGGCAACCGGGGCATCGAAGTCGGAATGCCGCGAAACTCACCGAGTCAAAGCGTTTCGCCGTTTGCGGAAGAAGTCTGATGTAGAACAAGTAGCAGAAGCATACATGCTCAAGAGGGATCACCCGAAATTCAAAGGCAACTGAATTTCGGCAACCGGGGCATCGAAGTCGGAATGCCGCGAAACTCACCGAGTCAAAGCGTTTCGCCGTTTGCGGAAGAAGTCTGATGTAGAACAAGTAGCAGAAGCATACATGCTCAAGAGGGATCACCCGAAATTCAAAGGCAACTGAATTTCGGCAACCGGGGCATCGAAGTCGGAATGCCGCGAAACTCACCGAGTCAAAGCGTTTCGCCGTTTGCGGAAGAAGTCTGATGTAGAACAAGTAGCAGAAGCATACATGCTCAAGAGGGATCACCCGAAATTCAAAGGCAACTGAATTTCGGCAACCGGGGCATCGAAGTCGGAATGCCGCGAAACTCACCGAGTCAAAGCGTTTCGCCGTTTGCGGAAGAAGTCTGATGTAGAACAAGTAGCAGAAGCATACATGCTCAAGAGGGATCACCCGAAATTCAAAGGCAACTGAATTTCGGCAACCGGGGCATCGAAGTCGGAATGCCGCGAAACTCACCGAGTCAAAGCGTTTCGCCGTTTGCGGAAGAAGTCTGATGTAGAACAAGTAGCAGAAGCATACATGCTCAAGAGGGATCACCCGAAATTCAAAGGCAACTGAATTTCGGCAACCGGGGCATCGAAGTCGGAATGCCGCGAAACTCACCGAGTCAAAGCGTTTCGCCGTTTGCGGAAGAAGTCTGATGTAGAACAAGTAGCAGAAGCATACATGCTCAAGAGGGATCACCCGAAATTCAAAGGCAACTGAATTTCGGCAACCGGGGCATCGAAGTCGGAATGCCGCGAAACTCACCGAGTCAAAGCGTTTCGCCGTTTGCGGAAGAAGTCTGATGTAGAACAAGTAGCAGAAGCATACATGCTCAAGAGGGATCACCCGAAATTCAAAGGCAACTGAATTTCGGCAACCGGGGCATCGAAGTCGGAATGCCGCGAAACTCACCGAGTCAAAGCGTTTCGCCGTTTGCGGAAGAAGTCTGATGTAGAACAAGTAGCAGAAGCATACATGCTCAAGAGGGATCACCCGAAATTCAAAGGCAACTGAATTTCGGCAACCGGGGCATCGAAGTCGGAATGCCGCGAAACTCACCGAGTCAAAGCGTTTCGCCGTTTGCGGAAGAAGTCTGATGTAGAACAAGTAGCAGAAGCATACATGCTCAAGAGGGATCACCCGAAATTCAAAGGCAACTGAATTTCGGCAACCGGGGCATCGAAGTCGGAATGCCGCGAAACTCACCGAGTCAAAGCGTTTCGCCGTTTGCGGAAGAAGTCTGATGTAGAACAAGTAGCAGAAGCATACATGCTCAAGAGGGATCACCCGAAATTCAAAGGCAACTGAATTTCGGCAACCGGGGCATCGAAGTCGGAATGCCGCGAAACTCACCGAGTCAAAGCGTTTCGCCGTTTGCGGAAGAAGTCTGATGTAGAACAAGTAGCAGAAGCATACATGCTCAAGAGGGATCACCCGAAATTCAAAGGCAACTGAATTTCGGCAACCGGGGCATCGAAGTCGGAATGCCGCGAAACTCACCGAGTCAAAGCGTTTCGCCGTTTGCGGAAGAAGTCTGATGTAGAACAAGTAGCAGAAGCATACATGCTCAAGAGGGATCACCCGAAATTCAAAGGCAACTGAATTTCGGCAACCGGGGCATCGAAGTCGGAATGCCGCGAAACTCACCGAGTCAAAGCGTTTCGCCGTTTGCGGAAGAAGTCTGATGTAGAACAAGTAGCAGAAGCATACATGCTCAAGAGGGATCACCCGAAATTCAAAGGCAACTGAATTTCGGCAACCGGGGCATCGAAGTCGGAATGCCGCGAAACTCACCGAGTCAAAGCGTTTCGCCGTTTGCGGAAGAAGTCTGATGTAGAACAAGTAGCAGAAGCATACATGCTCAAGAGGGATCACCCGAAATTCAAAGGCAACTGAATTTCGGCAACCGGGGCATCGAAGTCGGAATGCCGCGAAACTCACCGAGTCAAAGCGTTTCGCCGTTTGCGGAAGAAGTCTGATGTAGAACAAGTAGCAGAAGCATACATGCTCAAGAGGGATCACCCGAAATTCAAAGGCAACTGAATTTCGGCAACCGGGCATCGAAGTCGGAATGCCGCGAAACTCACCGAGTCAAAGCGTTTCGCCGTTTGCGGAAGAAGTCTGATGTAGAACAAGTAGCAGAAGCATACATGCTCAAGAGGGATCACCCGAAATTCAAAGGCAACTGAATTTCGGCAACCGGGGCATCGAAGTCGGAATGCCGCGAAACTCACCGAGTCAAAGCGTTTCGCCGTTTGCGGAAGAAGTCTGATGTAGAACAAGTAGCAGAAGCATACATGCTCAAGAGGGATCACCCGAAATTCAAAGGCAACTGAATTTCGGCAACCGGGGCATCGAAGTCGGAATGCCGCGAAACTCACCGAGTCAAAGCGTTTCGCCGTTTGCGGAAGAAGTCTGATGTAGAACAAGTAGCAGAAGCATACATGCTCAAGAGGGATCACCCGAAATTCAAAGGCAACTGAATTTCGGCAACCGGGGCATCGAAGTCGGAATGCCGCGAAACTCACCGAGTCAAAGCGTTTCGCCGTTTGCGGAAGAAGTCTGATGTAGAACAAGTAGCAGAAGCATACATGCTCAAGAGGGATCACCCGAAATTCAAAGGCAACTGAATTTCGGCAACCGGGGCATCGAAGTCGGAATGCCGCGAAACTCACCGAGTCAAAGCGTTTCGCCGTTTGCGGAAGAAGTCTGATGTAGAACAAGTAGCAGAAGCATACATGCTCAAGAGGGATCACCCGAAATTCAAAGGCAACTGAATTTCGGCAACCGGGGCATCGAAGTCGGAATGCCGCGAAACTCACCGAGTCAAAGCGTTTCGCCGTTTGCGGAAGAAGTCTGATGTAGAACAAGTAGCAGAAGCATACATGCTCAAGAGGGATCACCCGAAATTCAAAGGCAACTGAATTTCGGCAACCGGGGCATCGAAGTCGGAATGCCGCGAAACTCACCGAGTCAAAGCGTTTCGCCGTTTGCGGAAGAAGTCTGATGTAGAACAAGTAGCAGAAGCATACATGCTCAAGAGGGATCACCCGAAATTCAAAGGCAACTGAATTTCGGCAACCGGGGCATCGAAGTCGGAATGCCGCGAAACTCACCGAGTCAAAGCGTTTCGCCGTTTGCGGAAGAAGTCTGATGTAGAACAAGTAGCAGAAGCATACATGCTCAAGAGGGATCACCCGAAATTCAAAGGCAACTGAATTTCGGCAACCGGGGCATCGAAGTCGGAATGCCGCGAAACTCACCGAGTCAAAGCGTTTCGCCGTTTGCGGAAGAAGTCTGATGTAGAACAAGTAGCAGAAGCATACATGCTCAAGAGGGATCACCCGAAATTCAAAGGCAACTGAATTTCGGCAACCGGGGCATCGAAGTCGGAATGCCGCGAAACTCACCGAGTCAAAGCGTTTCGCCGTTTGCGGAAGAAGTCTGATGTAGAACAAGTAGCAGAAGCATACATGCTCAAGAGGGATCACCCGAAATTCAAAGGCAACTGAATTTCGGCAACCGGGGCATCGAAGTCGGAATGCCGCGAAACTCACCGAGTCAAAGCGTTTCGCCGTTTGCGGAAGAAGTCTGATGTAGAACAAGTAGCAGAAGCATACATGCTCAAGAGGGATCACCCGAAATTCAAAGGCAACTGAATTTCGGCAACCGGGCATCGAAGTCGGAATGCCGCGAAACTCACCGAGTCAAAGCGTTTCGCCGTTTGCGGAAGAAGTCTGATGTAGAACAAGTAGCAGAAGCATACATGCTCAAGAGGGATCACCCGAAATTCAAAGGCAACTGAATTTCGGCAACCGGGGCATCGAAGTCGGAATGCCGCGAAACTCACCGAGTCAAAGCGTTTCGCCGTTTGCGGAAGAAGTCTGATGTAGAACAAGTAGCAGAAGCATACATGCTCAAGAGGGATCACCCGAAATTCAAAGGCAACTGAATTTCGGCAACCGGGGCATCGAAGTCGGAATGCCGCGAAACTCACCGAGTCAAAGCGTTTCGCCGTTTGCGGAAGAAGTCTGATGTAGAACAAGTAGCAGAAGCATACATGCTCAAGAGGGATCACCCGAAATTCAAAGGCAACTGAATTTCGGCAACCGGGGCATCGAAGTCGGAATGCCGCGAAACTCACCGAGTCAAAGCGTTTCGCCGTTTGCGGAAGAAGTCTGATGTAGAACAAGTAGCAGAAGCATACATGCTCAAGAGGGATCACCCGAAATTCAAAGGCAACTGAATTTCGGCAACCGGGGCATCGAAGTCGGAATGCCGCGAAACTCACCGAGTCAAAGCGTTTCGCCGTTTGCGGAAGAAGTCTGATGTAGAACAAGTAGCAGAAGCATACATGCTCAAGAGGGATCACCCGAAATTCAAAGGCAACTGAATTTCGGCAACCGGGGCATCGAAGTCGGAATGCCGCGAAACTCACCGAGTCAAAGCGTTTCGCCGTTTGCGGAAGAAGTCTGATGTAGAACAAGTAGCAGAAGCATACATGCTCAAGAGGGATCACCCGAAATTCAAAGGCAACTGAATTTCGGCAACCGGGGCATCGAAGTCGGAATGCCGCGAAACTCACCGAGTCAAAGCGTTTCGCCGTTTGCGGAAGAAGTCTGATGTAGAACAAGTAGCAGAAGCATACATGCTCAAGAGGGATCACCCGAAATTCAAAGGCAACTGAATTTCGGCAACCGGGGCATCGAAGTCGGAATGCCGCGAAACTCACCGAGTCAAAGCGTTTCGCCGTTTGCGGAAGAAGTCTGATGTAGAACAAGTAGCAGAAGCATACATGCTCAAGAGGGATCACCCGAAATTCAAAGGCAACTGAATTTCGGCAACCGGGGCATCGAAGTCGGAATGCCGCGAAACTCACCGAGTCAAAGCGTTTCGCCGTTTGCGGAAGAAGTCTGATGTAGAACAAGTAGCAGAAGCATACATGCTCAAGAGGGATCACCCGAAATTCAAAGGCAACTGAATTTCGGCAACCGGGGCATCGAAGTCGGAATGCCGCGAAACTCACCGAGTCAAAGCGTTTCGCCGTTTGCGGAAGAAGTCTGATGTAGAACAAGTAGCAGAAGCATACATGCTCAAGAGGGATCACCCGAAATTCAAAGGCAACTGAATTTCGGCAACCGGGGCATCGAAGTCGGAATGCCGCGAAACTCACCGAGTCAAAGCGTTTCGCCGTTTGCGGAAGAAGTCTGATGTAGAACAAGTAGCAGAAGCATACATGCTCAAGAGGGATCACCCGAAATTCAAAGGCAACTGAATTTCGGCAACCGGGGCATCGAAGTCGGAATGCCGCGAAACTCACCGAGTCAAAGCGTTTCGCCGTTTGCGGAAGAAGTCTGATGTAGAACAAGTAGCAGAAGCATACATGCTCAAGAGGGATCACCCGAAATTCAAAGGCAACTGAATTTCGGCAACCGGGGCATCGAAGTCGGAATGCCGCGAAACTCACCGAGTCAAAGCGTTTCGCCGTTTGCGGAAGAAGTCTGATGTAGAACAAGTAGCAGAAGCATACATGCTCAAGAGGGATCACCCGAAATTCAAAGGCAACTGAATTTCGGCAACCGGGGCATCGAAGTCGGAATGCCGCGAAACTCACCGAGTCAAAGCGTTTCGCCGTTTGCGGAAGAAGTCTGATGTAGAACAAGTAGCAGAAGCATACATGCTCAAGAGGGATCACCCGAAATTCAAAGGCAACTGAATTTCGGCAACCGGGGCATCGAAGTCGGAATGCCGCGAAACTCACCGAGTCAAAGCGTTTCGCCGTTTGCGGAAGAAGTCTGATGTAGAACAAGTAGCAGAAGCATACATGCTCAAGAGGGATCACCCGAAATTCAAAGGCAACTGAATTTCGGCAACCGGGCATCGAAGTCGGAATGCCGCGAAACTCACCGAGTCAAAGCGTTTCGCCGTTTGCGGAAGAAGTCTGATGTAGAACAAGTAGCAGAAGCATACATGCTCAAGAGGGATCACCCGAAATTCAAAGGCAACTGAATTTCGGCAACCGGGGCATCGAAGTCGGAATGCCGCGAAACTCACCGAGTCAAAGCGTTTCGCCGTTTGCGGAAGAAGTCTGATGTAGAACAAGTAGCAGAAGCATACATGCTCAAGAGGGATCACCCGAAATTCAAAGGCAACTGAATTTCGGCAACCGGGGCATCGAAGTCGGAATGCCGCGAAACTCACCGAGTCAAAGCGTTTCGCCGTTTGCGGAAGAAGTCTGATGTAGAACAAGTAGCAGAAGCATACATGCTCAAGAGGGATCACCCGAAATTCAAAGGCAACTGAATTTCGGCAACCGGGGCATCGAAGTCGGAATGCCGCGAAACTCACCGAGTCAAAGCGTTTCGCCGTTTGCGGAAGAAGTCTGATGTAGAACAAGTAGCAGAAGCATACATGCTCAAGAGGGATCACCCGAAATTCAAAGGCAACTGAATTTCGGCAACCGGGGCATCGAAGTCGGAATGCCGCGAAACTCACCGAGTCAAAGCGTTTCGCCGTTTGCGGAAGAAGTCTGATGTAGAACAAGTAGCAGAAGCATACATGCTCAAGAGGGATCACCCGAAATTCAAAGGCAACTGAATTTCGGCAACCGGGGCATCGAAGTCGGAATGCCGCGAAACTCACCGAGTCAAAGCGTTTCGCCGTTTGCGGAAGAAGTCTGATGTAGAACAAGTAGCAGAAGCATACATGCTCAAGAGGGATCACCCGAAATTCAAAGGCAACTGAATTTCGGCAACCGGGGCATCGAAGTCGGAATGCCGCGAAACTCACCGAGTCAAAGCGTTTCGCCGTTTGCGGAAGAAGTCTGATGTAGAACAAGTAGCAGAAGCATACATGCTCAAGAGGGATCACCCGAAATTCAAAGGCAACTGAATTTCGGCAACCGGGGCATCGAAGTCGGAATGCCGCGAAACTCACCGAGTCAAAGCGTTTCGCCGTTTGCGGAAGAAGTCTGATGTAGAACAAGTAGCAGAAGCATACATGCTCAAGAGGGATCACCCGAAATTCAAAGGCAACTGAATTTCGGCAACCGGGGCATCGAAGTCGGAATGCCGCGAAACTCACCGAGTCAAAGCGTTTCGCCGTTTGCGGAAGAAGTCTGATGTAGAACAAGTAGCAGAAGCATACATGCTCAAGAGGGATCACCCGAAATTCAAAGGCAACTGAATTTCGGCAACCGGGGCATCGAAGTCGGAATGCCGCGAAACTCACCGAGTCAAAGCGTTTCGCCGTTTGCGGAAGAAGTCTGATGTAGAACAAGTAGCAGAAGCATACATGCTCAAGAGGGATCACCCGAAATTCAAAGGCAACTGAATTTCGGCAACCGGGCATCGAAGTCGGAATGCCGCGAAACTCACCGAGTCAAAGCGTTTCGCCGTTTGCGGAAGAAGTCTGATGTAGAACAAGTAGCAGAAGCATACATGCTCAAGAGGGATCACCCGAAATTCAAAGGCAACTGAATTTCGGCAACCGGGGCATCGAAGTCGGAATGCCGCGAAACTCACCGAGTCAAAGCGTTTCGCCGTTTGCGGAAGAAGTCTGATGTAGAACAAGTAGCAGAAGCATACATGCTCAAGAGGGATCACCCGAAATTCAAAGGCAACTGAATTTCGGCAACCGGGGCATCGAAGTCGGAATGCCGCGAAACTCACCGAGTCAAAGCGTTTCGCCGTTTGCGGAAGAAGTCTGATGTAGAACAAGTAGCAGAAGCATACATGCTCAAGAGGGATCACCCGAAATTCAAAGGCAACTGAATTTCGGCAACCGGGGCATCGAAGTCGGAATGCCGCGAAACTCACCGAGTCAAAGCGTTTCGCCGTTTGCGGAAGAAGTCTGATGTAGAACAAGTAGCAGAAGCATACATGCTCAAGAGGGATCACCCGAAATTCAAAGGCAACTGAATTTCGGCAACCGGGGCATCGAAGTCGGAATGCCGCGAAACTCACCGAGTCAAAGCGTTTCGCCGTTTGCGGAAGAAGTCTGATGTAGAACAAGTAGCAGAAGCATACATGCTCAAGAGGGATCACCCGAAATTCAAAGGCAACTGAATTTCGGCAACCGGGGCATCGAAGTCGGAATGCCGCGAAACTCACCGAGTCAAAGCGTTTCGCCGTTTGCGGAAGAAGTCTGATGTAGAACAAGTAGCAGAAGCATACATGCTCAAGAGGGATCACCCGAAATTCAAAGGCAACTGAATTTCGGCAACCGGGGCATCGAAGTCGGAATGCCGCGAAACTCACCGAGTCAAAGCGTTTCGCCGTTTGCGGAAGAAGTCTGATGTAGAACAAGTAGCAGAAGCATACATGCTCAAGAGGGATCACCCGAAATTCAAAGGCAACTGAATTTCGGCAACCGGGGCATCGAAGTCGGAATGCCGCGAAACTCACCGAGTCAAAGCGTTTCGCCGTTTGCGGAAGAAGTCTGATGTAGAACAAGTAGCAGAAGCATACATGCTCAAGAGGGATCACCCGAAATTCAAAGGCAACTGAATTTCGGCAACCGGGGCATCGAAGTCGGAATGCCGCGAAACTCACCGAGTCAAAGCGTTTCGCCGTTTGCGGAAGAAGTCTGATGTAGAACAAGTAGCAGAAGCATACATGCTCAAGAGGGATCACCCGAAATTCAAAGGCAACTGAATTTCGGCAACCGGGGCATCGAAGTCGGAATGCCGCGAAACTCACCGAGTCAAAGCGTTTCGCCGTTTGCGGAAGAAGTCTGATGTAGAACAAGTAGCAGAAGCATACATGCTCAAGAGGGATCACCCGAAATTCAAAGGCAACTGAATTTCGGCAACCGGGGCATCGAAGTCGGAATGCCGCGAAACTCACCGAGTCAAAGCGTTTCGCCGTTTGCGGAAGAAGTCTGATGTAGAACAAGTAGCAGAAGCATACATGCTCAAGAGGGATCACCCGAAATTCAAAGGCAACTGAATTTCGGCAACCGGGGCATCGAAGTCGGAATGCCGCGAAACTCACCGAGTCAAAGCGTTTCGCCGTTTGCGGAAGAAGTCTGATGTAGAACAAGTAGCAGAAGCATACATGCTCAAGAGGGATCACCCGAAATTCAAAGGCAACTGAATTTCGGCAACCGGGGCATCGAAGTCGGAATGCCGCGAAACTCACCGAGTCAAAGCGTTTCGCCGTTTGCGGAAGAAGTCTGATGTAGAACAAGTAGCAGAAGCATACATGCTCAAGAGGGATCACCCGAAATTCAAAGGCAACTGAATTTCGGCAACCGGGGCATCGAAGTCGGAATGCCGCGAAACTCACCGAGTCAAAGCGTTTCGCCGTTTGCGGAAGAAGTCTGATGTAGAACAAGTAGCAGAAGCATACATGCTCAAGAGGGATCACCCGAAATTCAAAGGCAACTGAATTTCGGCAACCGGGGCATCGAAGTCGGAATGCCGCGAAACTCACCGAGTCAAAGCGTTTCGCCGTTTGCGGAAGAAGTCTGATGTAGAACAAGTAGCAGAAGCATACATGCTCAAGAGGGATCACCCGAAATTCAAAGGCAACTGAATTTCGGCAACCGGGGCATCGAAGTCGGAATGCCGCGAAACTCACCGAGTCAAAGCGTTTCGCCGTTTGCGGAAGAAGTCTGATGTAGAACAAGTAGCAGAAGCATACATGCTCAAGAGGGATCACCCGAAATTCAAAGGCAACTGAATTTCGGCAACCGGGGCATCGAAGTCGGAATGCCGCGAAACTCACCGAGTCAAAGCGTTTCGCCGTTTGCGGAAGAAGTCTGATGTAGAACAAGTAGCAGAAGCATACATGCTCAAGAGGGATCACCCGAAATTCAAAGGCAACTGAATTTCGGCAACCGGGGCATCGAAGTCGGAATGCCGCGAAACTCACCGAGTCAAAGCGTTTCGCCGTTTGCGGAAGAAGTCTGATGTAGAACAAGTAGCAGAAGCATACATGCTCAAGAGGGATCACCCGAAATTCAAAGGCAACTGAATTTCGGCAACCGGGGCATCGAAGTCGGAATGCCGCGAAACTCACCGAGTCAAAGCGTTTCGCCGTTTGCGGAAGAAGTCTGATGTAGAACAAGTAGCAGAAGCATACATGCTCAAGAGGGATCACCCGAAATTCAAAGGCAACTGAATTTCGGCAACCGGGGCATCGAAGTCGGAATGCCGCGAAACTCACCGAGTCAAAGCGTTTCGCCGTTTGCGGAAGAAGTCTGATGTAGAACAAGTAGCAGAAGCATACATGCTCAAGAGGGATCACCCGAAATTCAAAGGCAACTGAATTTCGGCAACCGGGGCATCGAAGTCGGAATGCCGCGAAACTCACCGAGTCAAAGCGTTTCGCCGTTTGCGGAAGAAGTCTGATGTAGAACAAGTAGCAGAAGCATACATGCTCAAGAGGGATCACCCGAAATTCAAAGGCAACTGAATTTCGGCAACCGGGGCATCGAAGTCGGAATGCCGCGAAACTCACCGAGTCAAAGCGTTTCGCCGTTTGCGGAAGAAGTCTGATGTAGAACAAGTAGCAGAAGCATACATGCTCAAGAGGGATCACCCGAAATTCAAAGGCAACTGAATTTCGGCAACCGGGGCATCGAAGTCGGAATGCCGCGAAACTCACCGAGTCAAAGCGTTTCGCCGTTTGCGGAAGAAGTCTGATGTAGAACAAGTAGCAGAAGCATACATGCTCAAGAGGGATCACCCGAAATTCAAAGGCAACTGAATTTCGGCAACCGGGGCATCGAAGTCGGAATGCCGCGAAACTCACCGAGTCAAAGCGTTTCGCCGTTTGCGGAAGAAGTCTGATGTAGAACAAGTAGCAGAAGCATACATGCTCAAGAGGGATCACCCGAAATTCAAAGGCAACTGAATTTCGGCAACCGGGGCATCGAAGTCGGAATGCCGCGAAACTCACCGAGTCAAAGCGTTTCGCCGTTTGCGGAAGAAGTCTGATGTAGAACAAGTAGCAGAAGCATACATGCTCAAGAGGGATCACCCGAAATTCAAAGGCAACTGAATTTCGGCAACCGGGGCATCGAAGTCGGAATGCCGCGAAACTCACCGAGTCAAAGCGTTTCGCCGTTTGCGGAAGAAGTCTGATGTAGAACAAGTAGCAGAAGCATACATGCTCAAGAGGGATCACCCGAAATTCAAAGGCAACTGAATTTCGGCAACCGGGGCATCGAAGTCGGAATGCCGCGAAACTCACCGAGTCAAAGCGTTTCGCCGTTTGCGGAAGAAGTCTGATGTAGAACAAGTAGCAGAAGCATACATGCTCAAGAGGGATCACCCGAAATTCAAAGGCAACTGAATTTCGGCAACCGGGGCATCGAAGTCGGAATGCCGCGAAACTCACCGAGTCAAAGCGTTTCGCCGTTTGCGGAAGAAGTCTGATGTAGAACAAGTAGCAGAAGCATACATGCTCAAGAGGGATCACCCGAAATTCAAAGGCAACTGAATTTCGGCAACCGGGGCATCGAAGTCGGAATGCCGCGAAACTCACCGAGTCAAAGCGTTTCGCCGTTTGCGGAAGAAGTCTGATGTAGAACAAGTAGCAGAAGCATACATGCTCAAGAGGGATCACCCGAAATTCAAAGGCAACTGAATTTCGGCAACCGGGGCATCGAAGTCGGAATGCCGCGAAACTCACCGAGTCAAAGCGTTTCGCCGTTTGCGGAAGAAGTCTGATGTAGAACAAGTAGCAGAAGCATACATGCTCAAGAGGGATCACCCGAAATTCAAAGGCAACTGAATTTCGGCAACCGGGGCATCGAAGTCGGAATGCCGCGAAACTCACCGAGTCAAAGCGTTTCGCCGTTTGCGGAAGAAGTCTGATGTAGAACAAGTAGCAGAAGCATACATGCTCAAGAGGGATCACCCGAAATTCAAAGGCAACTGAATTTCGGCAACCGGGGCATCGAAGTCGGAATGCCGCGAAACTCACCGAGTCAAAGCGTTTCGCCGTTTGCGGAAGAAGTCTGATGTAGAACAAGTAGCAGAAGCATACATGCTCAAGAGGGATCACCCGAAATTCAAAGGCAACTGAATTTCGGCAACCGGGGCATCGAAGTCGGAATGCCGCGAAACTCACCGAGTCAAAGCGTTTCGCCGTTTGCGGAAGAAGTCTGATGTAGAACAAGTAGCAGAAGCATACATGCTCAAGAGGGATCACCCGAAATTCAAAGGCAACTGAATTTCGGCAACCGGGGCATCGAAGTCGGAATGCCGCGAAACTCACCGAGTCAAAGCGTTTCGCCGTTTGCGGAAGAAGTCTGATGTAGAACAAGTAGCAGAAGCATACATGCTCAAGAGGGATCACCCGAAATTCAAAGGCAACTGAATTTCGGCAACCGGGGCATCGAAGTCGGAATGCCGCGAAACTCACCGAGTCAAAGCGTTTCGCCGTTTGCGGAAGAAGTCTGATGTAGAACAAGTAGCAGAAGCATACATGCTCAAGAGGGATCACCCGAAATTCAAAGGCAACTGAATTTCGGCAACCGGGCATCGAAGTCGGAATGCCGCGAAACTCACCGAGTCAAAGCGTTTCGCCGTTTGCGGAAGAAGTCTGATGTAGAACAAGTAGCAGAAGCATACATGCTCAAGAGGGATCACCCGAAATTCAAAGGCAACTGAATTTCGGCAACCGGGCATCGAAGTCGGAATGCCGCGAAACTCACCGAGTCAAAGCGTTTCGCCGTTTGCGGAAGAAGTCTGATGTAGAACAAGTAGCAGAAGCATACATGCTCAAGAGGGATCACCCGAAATTCAAAGGCAACTGAATTTCGGCAACCGGGGCATCGAAGTCGGAATGCCGCGAAACTCACCGAGTCAAAGCGTTTCGCCGTTTGCGGAAGAAGTCTGATGTAGAACAAGTAGCAGAAGCATACATGCTCAAGAGGGATCACCCGAAATTCAAAGGCAACTGAATTTCGGCAACCGGGGCATCGAAGTCGGAATGCCGCGAAACTCACCGAGTCAAAGCGTTTCGCCGTTTGCGGAAGAAGTCTGATGTAGAACAAGTAGCAGAAGCATACATGCTCAAGAGGGATCACCCGAAATTCAAAGGCAACTGAATTTCGGCAACCGGGGCATCGAAGTCGGAATGCCGCGAAACTCACCGAGTCAAAGCGTTTCGCCGTTTGCGGAAGAAGTCTGATGTAGAACAAGTAGCAGAAGCATACATGCTCAAGAGGGATCACCCGAAATTCAAAGGCAACTGAATTTCGGCAACCGGGGCATCGAAGTCGGAATGCCGCGAAACTCACCGAGTCAAAGCGTTTCGCCGTTTGCGGAAGAAGTCTGATGTAGAACAAGTAGCAGAAGCATACATGCTCAAGAGGGATCACCCGAAATTCAAAGGCAACTGAATTTCGGCAACCGGGGCATCGAAGTCGGAATGCCGCGAAACTCACCGAGTCAAAGCGTTTCGCCGTTTGCGGAAGAAGTCTGATGTAGAACAAGTAGCAGAAGCATACATGCTCAAGAGGGATCACCCGAAATTCAAAGGCAACTGAATTTCGGCAACCGGGGCATCGAAGTCGGAATGCCGCGAAACTCACCGAGTCAAAGCGTTTCGCCGTTTGCGGAAGAAGTCTGATGTAGAACAAGTAGCAGAAGCATACATGCTCAAGAGGGATCACCCGAAATTCAAAGGCAACTGAATTTCGGCAACCGGGGCATCGAAGTCGGAATGCCGCGAAACTCACCGAGTCAAAGCGTTTCGCCGTTTGCGGAAGAAGTCTGATGTAGAACAAGTAGCAGAAGCATACATGCTCAAGAGGGATCACCCGAAATTCAAAGGCAACTGAATTTCGGCAACCGGGGCATCGAAGTCGGAATGCCGCGAAACTCACCGAGTCAAAGCGTTTCGCCGTTTGCGGAAGAAGTCTGATGTAGAACAAGTAGCAGAAGCATACATGCTCAAGAGGGATCACCCGAAATTCAAAGGCAACTGAATTTCGGCAACCGGGGCATCGAAGTCGGAATGCCGCGAAACTCACCGAGTCAAAGCGTTTCGCCGTTTGCGGAAGAAGTCTGATGTAGAACAAGTAGCAGAAGCATACATGCTCAAGAGGGATCACCCGAAATTCAAAGGCAACTGAATTTCGGCAACCGGGGCATCGAAGTCGGAATGCCGCGAAACTCACCGAGTCAAAGCGTTTCGCCGTTTGCGGAAGAAGTCTGATGTAGAACAAGTAGCAGAAGCATACATGCTCAAGAGGGATCACCCGAAATTCAAAGGCAACTGAATTTCGGCAACCGGGCATCGAAGTCGGAATGCCGCGAAACTCACCGAGTCAAAGCGTTTCGCCGTTTGCGGAAGAAGTCTGATGTAGAACAAGTAGCAGAAGCATACATGCTCAAGAGGGATCACCCGAAATTCAAAGGCAACTGAATTTCGGCAACCGGGGCATCGAAGTCGGAATGCCGCGAAACTCACCGAGTCAAAGCGTTTCGCCGTTTGCGGAAGAAGTCTGATGTAGAACAAGTAGCAGAAGCATACATGCTCAAGAGGGATCACCCGAAATTCAAAGGCAACTGAATTTCGGCAACCGGGGCATCGAAGTCGGAATGCCGCGAAACTCACCGAGTCAAAGCGTTTCGCCGTTTGCGGAAGAAGTCTGATGTAGAACAAGTAGCAGAAGCATACATGCTCAAGAGGGATCACCCGAAATTCAAAGGCAACTGAATTTCGGCAACCGGGCATCGAAGTCGGAATGCCGCGAAACTCACCGAGTCAAAGCGTTTCGCCGTTTGCGGAAGAAGTCTGATGTAGAACAAGTAGCAGAAGCATACATGCTCAAGAGGGATCACCCGAAATTCAAAGGCAACTGAATTTCGGCAACCGGGCATCGAAGTCGGAATGCCGCGAAACTCACCGAGTCAAAGCGTTTCGCCGTTTGCGGAAGAAAGTCTGATGTAGAACAAGTAGCAGAAGCATACATGCTCAAGAGGGATCACCCGAAATTCAAAGGCAACTGAATTTCGGCAACCGGGGCATCGAAGTCGGAATGCCGCGAAACTCACCGAGTCAAAGCGTTTCGCCGTTTGCGGAAGAAGTCTGATGTAGAACAAGTAGCAGAAGCATACATGCTCAAGAGGGATCACCCGAAATTCAAAGGCAACTGAATTTCGGCAACCGGGGCATCGAAGTCGGAATGCCGCGAAACTCACCGAGTCAAAGCGTTTCGCCGTTTGCGGAAGAAGTCTGATGTAGAACAAGTAGCAGAAGCATACATGCTCAAGAGGGATCACCCGAAATTCAAAGGCAACTGAATTTCGGCAACCGGGGCATCGAAGTCGGAATGCCGCGAAACTCACCGAGTCAAAGCGTTTCGCCGTTTGCGGAAGAAGTCTGATGTAGAACAAGTAGCAGAAGCATACATGCTCAAGAGGGATCACCCGAAATTCAAAGGCAACTGAATTTCGGCAACCGGGGCATCGAAGTCGGAATGCCGCGAAACTCACCGAGTCAAAGCGTTTCGCCGTTTGCGGAAGAAGTCTGATGTAGAACAAGTAGCAGAAGCATACATGCTCAAGAGGGATCACCCGAAATTCAAAGGCAACTGAATTTCGGCAACCGGGCATCGAAGTCGGAATGCCGCGAAACTCACCGAGTCAAAGCGTTTCGCCGTTTGCGGAAGAAGTCTGATGTAGAACAAGTAGCAGAAGCATACATGCTCAAGAGGGATCACCCGAAATTCAAAGGCAACTGAATTTCGGCAACCGGGGCATCGAAGTCGGAATGCCGCGAAACTCACCGAGTCAAAGCGTTTCGCCGTTTGCGGAAGAAGTCTGATGTAGAACAAGTAGCAGAAGCATACATGCTCAAGAGGGATCACCCGAAATTCAAAGGCAACTGAATTTCGGCAACCGGGCATCGAAGTCGGAATGCCGCGAAACTCACCGAGTCAAAGCGTTTCGCCGTTTGCGGAAGAAGTCTGATGTAGAACAAGTAGCAGAAGCATACATGCTCAAGAGGGATCACCCGAAATTCAAAGGCAACTGAATTTCGGCAACCGGGCATCGAAGTCGGAATGCCGCGAAACTCACCGAGTCAAAGCGTTTCGCCGTTTGCGGAAGAAGTCTGATGTAGAACAAGTAGCAGAAGCATACATGCTCAAGAGGGATCACCCGAAATTCAAAGGCAACTGAATTTCGGCAACCGGGGCATCGAAGTCGGAATGCCGCGAAACTCACCGAGTCAAAGCGTTTCGCCGTTTGCGGAAGAAGTCTGATGTAGAACAAGTAGCAGAAGCATACATGCTCAAGAGGGATCACCCGAAATTCAAAGGCAACTGAATTTCGGCAACCGGGCATCGAAGTCGGAATGCCGCGAAACTCACCGAGTCAAAGCGTTTCGCCGTTTGCGGAAGAAGTCTGATGTAGAACAAGTAGCAGAAGCATACATGCTCAAGAGGGATCACCCGAAATTCAAAGGCAACTGAATTTCGGCAACCGGGGCATCGAAGTCGGAATGCCGCGAAACTCACCGAGTCAAAGCGTTTCGCCGTTTGCGGAAGAAGTCTGATGTAGAACAAGTAGCAGAAGCATACATGCTCAAGAGGGATCACCCGAAATTCAAAGGCAACTGAATTTCGGCAACCGGGGCATCGAAGTCGGAATGCCGCGAAACTCACCGAGTCAAAGCGTTTCGCCGTTTGCGGAAGAAGTCTGATGTAGAACAAGTAGCAGAAGCATACATGCTCAAGAGGGATCACCCGAAATTCAAAGGCAACTGAATTTCGGCAACCGGGCATCGAAGTCGGAATGCCGCGAAACTCACCGAGTCAAAGCGTTTCGCCGTTTGCGGAAGAAGTCTGATGTAGAACAAGTAGCAGAAGCATACATGCTCAAGAGGGATCACCCGAAATTCAAAGGCAACTGAATTTCGGAAATCGCCGCGAAACTCACCGAGTCAAAGCGTTTCGCCGTTTGCGGAAGAAGTCTGATGTAGAACAAGTAGCAGAAGCATACATGCTCAAGAGGGATCACCCGAAATTCAAAGGCAACTGAATTTCGGCAACCGGGGCATCGAAGTCGGAATGCCGCGAAACTCACCGAGTCAAAGCGTTTCGCCGTTTGCGGAAGAAGTCTGATGTAGAACAAGTAGCAGAAGCATACATGCTCAAGAGGGATCACCCGAAATTCAAAGGCAACTGAATTTCGGCAACCGGGCATCGAAGTCGGAATGCCGCGAAACTCACCGAGTCAAAGCGTTTCGCCGTTTGCGGAAGAAGTCTGATGTAGAACAAGTAGCAGAAGCATACATGCTCAAGAGGGATCACCCGAAATTCAAAGGCAACTGAATTTCGGCAACCGGGGCATCGAAGTCGGAATGCCGCGAAACTCACCGAGTCAAAGCGTTTCGCCGTTTGCGGAAGAAGTCTGATGTAGAACAAGTAGCAGAAGCATACATGCTCAAGAGGGATCACCCGAAATTCAAAGGCAACTGAATTTCGGCAACCGGGCATCGAAGTCGGAATGCCGCGAAACTCACCGAGTCAAAGCGTTTCGCCGTTTGCGGAAGAAGTCTGATGTAGAACAAGTAGCAGAAGCATACATGCTCAAGAGGGATCACCCGAAATTCAAAGGCAACTGAATTTCGGCAACCGGGCATCGAAGTCGGAATGCCGCGAAACTCACCGAGTCAAAGCGTTTCGCCGTTTGCGGAAGAAGTCTGATGTAGAACAAGTAGCAGAAGCATACATGCTCAAGAGGGATCACCCGAAATTCAAAGGCAACTGAATTTCGGCAACCGGGCATCGAAGTCGGAATGCCGCGAAACTCACCGAGTCAAAGCGTTTCGCCGTTTGCGGAAGAAGTCTGATGTAGAACAAGTAGCAGAAGCATACATGCTCAAGAGGGATCACCCGAAATTCAAAGGCAACTGAATTTCGGCAACCGGGCATCGAAGTCGGAATGCCGCGAAACTCACCGAGTCAAAGCGTTTCGCCGTTTGCGGAAGAAGTCTGATGTAGAACAAGTAGCAGAAGCATACATGCTCAAGAGGGATCACCCGAAATTCAAAGGCAACTGAATTTCGGCAACCGGGCATCGAAGTCGGAATGCCGCGAAACTCACCGAGTCAAAGCGTTTCGCCGTTTGCGGAAGAAGTCTGATGTAGAACAAGTAGCAGAAGCATACATGCTCAAGAGGGATCACCCGAAATTCAAAGGCAACTGAATTTCGGCAACCGGGGCATCGAAGTCGGAATGCCGCGAAACTCACCGAGTCAAAGCGTTTCGCCGTTTGCGGAAGAAGTCTGATGTAGAACAAGTAGCAGAAGCATACATGCTCAAGAGGGATCACCCGAAATTCAAAGGCAACTGAATTTCGGCAACCGGGGCATCGAAGTCGGAATGCCGCGAAACTCACCGAGTCAAAGCGTTTCGCCGTTTGCGGAAGAAGTCTGATGTAGAACAAGTAGCAGAAGCATACATGCTCAAGAGGGATCACCCGAAATTCAAAGGCAACTGAATTTCGGCAATCGAAGTCGGAATGCCGAAACTCACCGAGTCAAAGCGTTTCGCCGTTTGCGGAGAAAGTCTGATGTAGAACAAGTAGCAGAAGCATACATGCTCAAGAGGGATCACCCGAAATTCAAAGGCAACTGAATTTCGGCAACCGGGGCATCGAAGTCGGAATGCCGCGAAACTCACCGAGTCAAAGCGTTTCGCCGTTTGCGGAAGAAGTCTGATGTAGAACAAGTAGCAGAAGCATACATGCTCAAGAGGGATCACCCGAAATTCAAAGGCAACTGAATTTCGGCAACCGGGGCATCGAAGTCGGAATGCCGCGAAACTCACCGAGTCAAAGCGTTTCGCCGTTTGCGGAACATGTCTGATGTAGAACATGTAGCAGAAGCATAACTGCTCAAGAGGGATCACCCGAAATTCAATGGCAACTGAATTTATGCAACCGGGGCATCGAAGTCGGAATGCCGCGAAACTCACCGAGGCAAAGAGTTTCGCTGTTTGCGGAAGAAGTATGATGTAGATCAAGTAGCAGAAGCGTACATTTGCTCAAACAGGGATCACCCGAAATGCAAAAGGCAACTGAATTTCGGCAACCGGGGCATCGAAGTCGGAATGCCTCGAAAACTAACCGAGTCAAAGCGTTTCGCCGTTTGCGGAAGAAACAGTATGATGTAGACGAAGTAGCAGAAGCATACATGCTCCATAGGGATTCACCCGAAATTCAAAGGCAAATGAATTGCGCCAACCAGGCCTCGAAGTCGGAATGCCTCGAAACTCACCGAGTCAACGCGGTTTGCCGTTTCCAGAAGAAAGTCTGATGTAGAACATGTAGCTGGAAGCCTTACATGCTCACACGGGGATCACCCGAAATGCAAAAGGCAACTGAATTTCGGCAAGGGGCAACGAGAGTCGGTATGCCGCGAAACTCACCGATGTCCAAGCGTTTCGCCGTTTGCGGAAGAAGTATGATGTAGGAACAAAGTCGCAGAAGACGCATTCATTCTAAAGCGGGATCACCCGAAATTCAAAGGCAAATGAATTTGGGCAACGGCGGCATCGAAGTCGGAATGCCTTGAAATCCTCACCGGGTCAAAGCGTTTTGCGCTGTTTGCGGAAGAAGTCAGATGTAGAACAAGTAGCAGAAGCATACATGGCTCACGAGGGATCACCCGAAATTCAAAGGCAACTGAATTTCGGCAACCGGGCATCGAAGTCGGAATGCCGCGAAACTCACCGAGTCAAAGCGTTTCGCCGTTTGCGGAAGAAGTCTGATGTAGAACAAGTAGCAGAAGCATACATGCTCAAGAGGGATCACCCGAAATTCAAAGGCAACTGAATTTCGGCAACCGGGCATCGAAGTCGGAATGCCGCAAACTCACCGAGTCAAAGCGTTTCGCCGTTTGCGGAAGAAGTCTGATGTAGAACAAGTAGCAGAAGCATACATGCTCAAGAGGATCACCCGAAATTCAAAGGCAACTGAATTTCGGCAACCGGGCATCGAAGTCGGAATGCCGCGAAACTCACCGAGTCAAAGCGTTTCGCCTTTGCGGAAGAAGTCTGATGTAGAACAAGTAGCAGAAGCATACATGCTCAAGAGGGATCACCCGAAATTCAAAGGCAACTGAATTTCGGCAACCGCCGTCGAAACCTCACCGAGTCAAAGCGTTTCGCCGTTTGCGGAAGAAGTCTGATGTAGAACAAGTAGCAGAAGCATACATGCTCAAGAGGGATCACCCGAAATTCAAAGGCAACTGAATTTCGGCAACCGGGGCATCGAAGTCGGAATGCCGCGAAACTCACCGAGTCAAAGCGTTTCGCCGTTTGCGGAAGAAGTCTGATGTAGAACAAGTAGCAGAAGCATACATGCTCAAGAGGGATCACCCGAAATTCAAAGGCAACTGAATTTCGGCAACCGGGCATCGAAGTCGGAATGCCGCGAAACTCACCGAGTCAAAGCGTTTCGCCGTTTGCGGAAGAAGTCTGATGTAGAACAAGTAGCAGAAGCATACATGCTCAAGAGGGATCACCCGAAATTCAAAGGCAACTGAATTTCGGCAACCGGGCATCGAAGTCGGAATGCCGCGAAACTCACCGAGTCAAAGCGTTTCGCCGTTTGCGGAAGAAGTCTGATGTAGAACAAGTAGCAGAAGCATACATGCTCAAGAGGATCACCCGAAATTCAAAGGCAACTGAATTTCGGCAACCGGGCATCGAAGTCGGAATGCCGCGAAACTCACCGAGTCAAAGCGTTTCGCCGTTTGCGGAAGAAGTCTGATGTAGAACAAGTAGCAGAAGCATACATGCTCAAGAGGGATCACCCGAAATTCAAAGGCAACTGAATTTCGGCAACCGGGGCATCGAAGTCGGAATGCCGCGAAACTCACGAGTCAAAGCGTTTCGCCGTTTGCGGAAGAAGTCTGATGTAGAACAAGTAGCAGAAGCATACATGCTCAAGAGGGATCACCCGAAATTCAAAGGCAACTGAATTCGAATGCCGCGAAACTCACCGAGTCAAAGCGTTTCGCCGTTTGCGGAAGAAGTCTGATGTAGAACAAGTAGCAGAAGCATACATGCTCAAGAGGGATCACCCGAAATTCAAAGGCAACTGAATTTCGGCAACCGGGCATCGAAGTCGGAATGCCGCGAAACTCACCGAGTCAAAGCGTTTTGCCGTTTGCGGAAGAAGTGTGATGTAGAACAAGTAGCAGAAGCATACATGCTCAAGAGGGATCACCCGAAATTCAAAGGCAACTGAATTTCGGCAACCGGGCATCGAAGTCGGAATGCCGCGAAACTCACCGAGTCAAAGCGTTTCGCCGTTTGCGGAAGAAGTCTGATGTAGAACAAGTAGCAGAAGCATACATGCTCAAGAGGGATCACCCGAAATTCAAAGGCAACTGAATTTCGGCAACCGGGCATCGAAGTCGGAATGCCGCGAAACTCACCGAGTCAAAGCGTTTCGCCGTTTGCGGAAGAAGTGATGTAGAACAAGTAGCAGAAGCATACATGCTCAAGAGGGATCACCCGAAATTCAAAGGCAACTGAATTTCGGCAACCGGGGCATCGAAGTCGGAATGCCGCGAAACTCACCGAGTCAAAGCGTTTCGCCGTTTGCGGAAGAAGTCTGATGTAGAACAAGTAGCAGAAGCATACATGCTCAAGAGGGATCACCCGAAATCAAAGGCAACTGAATTTCGGCAACCGGGCATCGAAGTCGGAATGCCGCGAAACTCACCGAGTCAAAGCGTTTCGCCGTTTGCGGAAGAAGTCTGATGTAGAACAAGTAGCAGAAGCATACATGCTCAAGAGGGATCACCCGAAATTCAAAGGCAACTGAATTTCGGCAACCGGGCATCGAAGTCGGAATGCCGCGAAACTCACCGAGTCAAAGCGTTTCGCCGTTTGCGGAAGAAGTCTGATGTAGAACAAGTAGCAGAAGCATACATGCTCAAGAGGGATCACCCGAAATTCAAAGGCAACTGAATTTCGGCAACCGGGGCATCGAAGTCGGAATGCCGCGAAACTCACCGAGTCAAAGCGTTTCGCCGTTTGCGGAAGAAGTCTGATGTAGAACAAGTAGCAGAAGCATACATGCTCAAGAGGGATCACCCGAAATTCAAAGGCAACTGAATTTCGGCAACCGGGGCATCGAAGTCGGAATGCCGCGAAACTCACCGAGTCAAAGCGTTTCGCCTTTCGGAAGAAGTCTGATG